>JAGFNQ010008328.1:0-63040 GCA_024364735.1 Boesenbergia rotunda | reverse complement strand
ATGGAGTTTTTAGAAAATGTAACTACAAGACCAGTTGGGACATTGTAAGTTCTTCAAATAGATAAACCATTGTTTCATCACATAAATATAGAGTACTTATTAATGTTTTATTCCTCAAATGCAGTGGTTATATGGCACCAGAATACTTAACTGAAGGAGTTTTTTCATTTAAAACTGATGTATTTAGCTTTGGTGTGATAGTATTAGAAATCTTAAGTGGTAAGAGGAACAAAATATTCAGTAACACAGACGCTAGTTTAAACCTTTTAGGACATGTAAGTACAACTTCCATAATTTGTACACATGCTTTTATCTCCTCTAGAGGTTGTTTAGAATTCAAAATTGATCCTTTCTCATTTGCAGGCATATAAACTTTGGAAGGAAGGCAGATCCTTAGAAATTCTTGATGATACACTAGATCACTCATATCCTACTGCAGAAATCCTTCGTTGCATCCGACTGGGTCTTTTGTGTGTACAAGATAATTGTGAAGACAGACCAACATTGACAGAGGTGGTGATGATGTTGGCAAGTGAAGATCAACTTTTGACGCCACTCAAGCAACCTACAATAACGTCAGCGAGCAGTGAAGGTGGTGTTACTACTAAAGAAATAAGCCATTCAATTACCGGTCGATAAGTTCAAATTCTCTCATCATTTAAAAACAGACCTACTTCCTGTATCATTTTCTGGGAGAGTTGCCACTCTTCTCTAACTAAGTCACCATATAAAATATGTAATATTGATCAAACTTACATGCCCTTGCACAAGCACCCCAAATTTGTTTCTTACTCAAAACAAAAACAATTGATTTTTGTCCTGTTCCTTTGAAGCCATATCTGTGAACGCACACCACAATTCAATTGTGTGGATGTTCCTGTCCACCAAATAATTGTTCTTCATCAAAAAAGATTAGATTTCCATTAGATTCCTATGCATCAGTTGGCTTTGGAAGGAAAGTAGATCCTTGAATATTCTTGATAATGCATTAGATTAGATTGCTCATATCCGACAACAGAAATCCTCTGTTGCATCCAAATGGGTTTGTTGTGTGTACAAGATAGCATCGAAGACACACCAACAATAGCAGAAGTTGTGATGATGTTGACAAGTGAAGATCAACTCCTAACTTCATTTAAAGAATCTATTATAATATCAACAATCATTGAGGAAGAACACTTCACTAATGAAATAAGTCTTTACTATCACAAGTAGTTTTTATCCTTTAACTTTTAATTAAATATAAATTTACTAAAAATCAACACTTTGATATTTTTTTTATACAATGTAAATTATAATTGTATCGTGTTGAACTTTTCAATGATAATGATTAAAATTGAACTTGTGTTATGCTTAATATGTTCCATTATTAATTAGTTTTATCCCAGGTGATTGGTGATGGGTATGGCATGGCGGGTTTTTTAAGCGAATACTTGGTCGTCCTTGAGAGACCTCTCCATATCTATAGATTAAAAATTAACCCGAATGGAGACCCGTCTCCCAAACGATCGTCTCGTCATCGTATCAATCGATTCGAATTACAACTTAGTCAATCTCAAAGATCGAGCCTAGCTTGTAATTCGCCTAACCGATCAACTGCAGAAAAGACAACGAGTGGATCGCCGATTTTTGTATTTATTATCGGGGTCCAATAATTAATTATTAACAATGATTAACAAATAAGCAAGAACATAATAATTAATTAACAAGCCACGTAAAATGATAAGAAAAACAAGGAGCCAAGGAAGAAATTTATACCTTTCTTTACCTCGTAAGCTTCTACCTTATGACCCTCCCTCTTGGACATTATGTGGGCGACGAGCTACCAAGAACGGGAATCACCAAGGGTCACCAAACAATCACTTTCTCACTTGCCAACCAAAAACCCTAGTCCTAGGGTTTGTTACCGCCGGCCTCTTCTCCTCCTTGCTTGCGCCGCCGACAACTCCAAAGTCTCCAAGGTGCCCCGACCACAAGCAAGCTCCGGGGGGAAGATGAAGAAGAAGAAGAAGAAGGACTCTCCTACACAAACACAAACCGGCCACCAACTCTTCCAACTTGCGCCGCAAGCTTGCGCCGCCGCCCTTCCTTGCCGTCGGGCGCCCACCCCTTTTCTTCCCTCACCGTGCACCACAAAAGGAAGAGGACACCCCTCCCTTTGCCTAGTGGTAGCCGACCATCGAGTGGAAGAGAGAAGAAGAAGAGAAGATGGAAGAAAGAAGAAGGAGAAGAACTTCTTCTTCCTTCACCCGTCGGCGCCCTAGGAAAGAGAAAAGAGAGAGGTTGTTGAGAGAAGCCTTGTGTTGGATGAATGAATTGTTAGCCTTGGTTTCTTGATTCCATGGGGTATATATAGGGCTAAGGTAGAGACCATGAGGAGGAGTTGGTCTTGGCCCGCTAATGGATCCAAATCCAATCCATTAATGAAGATCCATTCCACTAAAGGATCTCCATTGAACTTCCTCACTAACCCCCATATTTTCATATGAGCTCCACTTATTATGAATACATCCATCTCCCCGTATTTAAAATATCGAATGCCCATCGATTAATTTAAATTACTGACAATTTTAATTAATCAACTTCTAACTCCTTGACTAGTATCACTCAACCTTATCATCATGTCGGATCAAATCCACCTGCAGGGTTTAACATGATAAACCTTATGAGCTCATCAAGAGGGCATCATCATCCCGACTCACCAGGACACGGATTTCGTCAATAATCAACGGCACACCATATAATTAATATTGTTTCCCAACTTACCGGGTCTATCGATTTAACAGAATAAATCTCGCCCATTGATAAATCAAAGAAATAAAATACTAAATACACATGCCCGTTATTATATCAGGATTTAGAGATTGTACTCCATAATCATCCGAGGTTCGATCCAATTATTAAGTCAGTACAAATTTGATCACCTCTATTTTGATCCTGCTCAATGCACACAAAGCACACTAGTGTAATTCTATGGTTAAGATAAACCACACCTAATTACACTACAACCGTCCTGATAGTTTGTCCAACTCCATCTCGGTTGTGAGCCTCTACTTATACTCCGCAAGGAAATTGATAACATAATTTTATGTGCGTCACCACACACCATGTTATCTACAATGCAAAGTATCAGACTGCATATACTAATATAAACATGCAACTATGTTGTTGTGATTCTCTTTCAAAATGTGGATGTTCATATATAAAAAGACAAATCTTTTAGTATACATCCTAACAATTAGTTGCTCCAGGTTCGATGTTACCTCATTATTAATTAGTTTTATTATTAATTTACTATTATTTTGAAACCTATGGCTTATCACTCAGAATTTTCAATTTTATAGTACTAGCCTTTATTATACTCGAAGTTATTATTCTATATACGATTAACGAGTTTGGGTAGTTATTATTCTATATAGTTGAATAATGATATTGAAGATTAGTTTGATTGGGCTGTTAATGATCATTTCTGTTTGATAAGTTACTTTAGGAAGGTTAGATTAATTATGATAATATCTACACTTCGTTTGCTTTACTTAAATTACTATTATTATTATTATTATTTTGTAAATATTCAATAGTTGCTTTGGATGACTTATATATTTATTTAATTACTAGAGAAATTATATATCAAACTGAATTTATATTGTAAAAAATAAAAGTGATCGGTTTAATTTTGACAAGGTTTGGATTAAACTGAAAATAAAATGTATTTTATTTTTCTTTTACCAAAGACCCATCAGATAATTAAAATATCAATTTATCATTTATATCTATTTTGAATAGTTAATACCCAACCATTTTAACTGTAGCATCCCAAATTTGTTAGCGAAACAGATTGATTTTTGTCCATTTCCTTTAGATCCAAATTGGTGGTCCTTCATCAGTGGTGAAGTCGCCACGTATCTCCGTCCTGCGATTTACCCTTGTTGATCAGTGGAGACTCTCGTTGAAGACTGTGAAACAGGGTCGG
Organism: Boesenbergia rotunda; assembly: GCA_024364735.1. Lineage (NCBI taxonomy): Eukaryota > Viridiplantae > Streptophyta > Magnoliopsida > Zingiberales > Zingiberaceae > Boesenbergia > Boesenbergia rotunda. The sequence goes on along the minus strand of JAGFNQ010008328.1, from coordinate 59,067 downwards.
TCAACTAAGTTGATTAGTCGGGCGCAAACCTGGATACTCCTTGTAAATCAAAAAAAAAAATATTGATCCTTGTTGTTGTCAGTTTAGATCAAACCATTTGATCAAGCAAGAGGCCAATAGGGTGGTCCAAATTAACAACTCACCTTCTTTTTCGACCCTAGCAATACATGCCTACCTCCTTTAATTTTACATTTCTTTTAAGTACAATTTATGTAAAATATTTTTTTATTAAAAAAAATTGTACAATGAGAAATATTTTCGATGTTTAACATAAGGAGGAAGAAAGAAGAGCTTAAAAGCTAGGACTAAAGTTGTAGGAGAGCTCTTAAACAACATGTAGAGTAGCAAAGTTCGCAAGCATTAACAATAGAGGTGCCTAGTAGAAATGCTTTTCACTTGTTTGTTTTGATTGAAAATTATTTTTGCATTAAAAAATCCTATTATAATTGTGTTTTTTCATGGAGAGAAATGTTGATTTTTTTTTTAAAAAAAAAGCAAAAATGGTTTATGTGATTGCCATATTAAAAAAACACCAAAGGGGTGGTAGAACAGACAGCATCACTACCAAACACATAAATTGGATTAATTAAATAAAGAAAGGACTCAATCATTGATCTCTAAGTCTGATTAATCATTGGGACGCACAACATTTGATAACTACATTACACCTATAAAATGACCATTACATGTTGCTTGCTTGGACCTCATAACCTTGCACTAATTAATTAAACAAAGAACATGCTTCTGTGCTATTCTATTCTAACTAAATATGGACTGTAATTACCCAAAAAAAACAATAAAAATAATTTTTTTATTATTATTTCAATAAATTAGGTCTTCAATATTAGAAAGTATTTGTTTCTCTCTCCTATCGAGTCGATTCATTATCATCAGTTAGATATATATAAATAAATCATAAAAAATATTTTATTTTAGCATAATAACTTTTTATAGAGAGAGATGAGAGATCTATATGAACACCAATTGTGTCGATCGATCTATGAGACATTTGTTTCTCTCTCAATTCTAAAATGTTGAAATTCATCATCTTGATGATCCTATATTTATTTCATATTATTGAAAAAGAGTAAATTAAGAAATTGAAATAAATCATTATATAAGAAGATATTTTTGTTCACTTCTTATAAGAAAGTATTTTATTCTATTCTATAAATTTATTATGTGATAAAAGAATGTGATGGCTGTAATTTTTTAAATTGTTTTTAATTTAGGGGAGTGTACTAATTAACTAATAAAGATATAATGTAACATTAATGATATAATTTAAATATGTGAAATAGATAATAAAATTTGACCATGTAAAATTGTTTTTTTTTAAATGAAGTATCCGGTTCATGCAGAGAGATGGCCCACCAGCTCCAGCTCATTGCGACGTGGGGCTCCACCAGAATGTGCTTAATTAACCAATCCCAGCTCACCTCGTCCTCTAAATATAGCTACCTGTCCAACCAAACCCCTTCTTAAACCCCCCGCCGTTACTTTCCGACTCGTTCCTCCTCCTCCTCCTCCTCTGCTTCTCCGTCGCCTCCTCAATTTCATGGCCAATCTCTTACCTTTCTTCTCTCCCGTGCCTTCTCTGGCCTTCTCCATCCTCATCCCTCTCCTTATCTCCTTCTCCGCAGCCGCCTCGATCGGCGACCTCCTCCAGGCCCACGGCCTCCCCGGCGGTCTCCTCCCCAAGGCCGTCGAATCCTTCGCCCACGACCCCTCCTCCGGACTCCTCGTGGTCCTGATCGACCATCCTTGCTATGCTCGGTACGAGGGCGGGCTCGCCTTCTTCGACCGCGAGGTGCGCGGCAATCTCAGCTACGGAGCGATCCAGGGAGTCGTCGGGTGGTCGCAGGAGGAGCTCTTCCTGTGGCTACCCGTCAAGGAGATCTTCGTCGCCGATTCCGACTCCGGCGTCATCCTCTTCGACATCGGAGTCGCCCGCAAGCGGCTCCCTGTGTCTTCGTTTGAAGACCCGCCGGACTGCCTCCCCGGCACGGAAGATGCGGCGGCAGCCGCGTTAGGTGAGTCGGTTAACCTAAAAATGCGATTTTTGTGGGCGTTTCCGTTCTGGTTTGGAGTTTCGAATGGGAGCGGTTTATCTGTTCTGCGCGTTTAAACATTTATTAGCCGAAGCTTTCCATCTCCAAATTGATTAAATGTATATCCAATTGGATCGCTTCTTCACTTTTCGGTTTAAAAATTACATCTTCATTATTGATTTCGCCTGTCACATTCAACATCTTCATCTAATCTTTTCGGTTTTTATTTGTTTTCTTCTATATTTTCCCTTGTCTTGTTCTTGTCTTGTCCTGTAACAGTGACTGATACCATGTACTTCGTCCTGATCTCCATGACCAATCACGTAACTGACTCTTCACGTTCCTCCTCTTTTGCAGGACCCCTCGGCAGGAAAGGCTTTTGGCAGCAGAGATAACGACAACAGTAATTAAGGAGCATACACTAGAAATTTTCCTCTCCCTTCCCTTCCCTTCCCTTCCCTTGATCATATCCCCTTCCAATGAAACTTATTGTGTGTTGTAAATGGAAAGTGGAACTGAATGCTTTTAAATACAATTTTATTGCTGTCTGATCTTGCAAATGCGCCATCAAACAACTAATCTAATGCAGAAATACTTAGCTAAGGACACTAGGAAAGGTTTTGATGTGGATGATGAGCTATGCCAGCTTACATGGCAAGTGGAATAAGATATAAAACACCTCTGTGCTGGTTTCAGCTGTCATCCTTTTAAAAATGCCATGAATGATCGATGAAGCCCCTCTGCCATGTTGCAGTGCGGATTTGGTCGTGATGTGTGCAATAATGCAGAATTAAATGTAATAATATTGTTGGATGTCTTTGTTCAAGCCTATAAACCAGGACTTGGATCTTATGTTTCAAACTAGAGCTTAAGTGGAAAATTGAGGGATGAATGAATTAATTTAGATGAATGGAGGCATTGATATGTGAATAAAATAGAAGAATATATTATTGAAATTGTTAATACAATAATGATTTTCTTTTGATTTATTTATGTTTCTCGAAGGATGGGTGAGTTGTAGAAGAGCTTGAAGGGTGGCAAAGAGTGGTTTCACAACTTTGGTGCTCACAAAATCTATAAAGATATTAGCTATGACTTATTTTAATTAAATATGTTTCAGACTTTCTTAATTATTTATCCGCTCTTTCACAAAACCAAATTAAGTTAAAGTATCTTTTTGTGCGTTACATGGCCCGGCCCAAAATGTTGCAGTCCATCACTCCATGATTTCACTTGTTTTAGAAGCCACTTGTAGGGTTTCGCATCTCGATCGAAGAACCAGTTCAAGTTCCGAGATTGCCTAGATTTTGGCTTTCAAAATCCGATCTTAAGGAACAGCCATGGAATTGGCCGACAAGGCGGTCGGTTTCTTGCTGACGGCGATTAGCATCACTATCTTCGTCTACTACACCTTCTGGGTCATCGTTCTGGCAAGCTAATTTCTCTTCTGTTTGTTAGTCGGCGGATTGGCCTTCCCTACGAACCCTAGAAGAAACAAGGTGTGATTTTTGTTTTTTTTCCGCAGCCGTTCGTTGAGAAGGATCATTTCGTGCACGAGTATTTCCTCCCGCAGGAGTACGCCATCTTGTTGCCTGTATTTGCTGGTGTTGCGCTGCTCAGTTTCTTGTGCGTGTTCGTTGGGTTCGTGATGATCAAGTCCAACACCAAGAAGAAATATGCTTGAAGGAATGCCAAGGAGGTCAGGTTGGTGCTGCTATTCGGGGCGATATTTTCTCTTGCCGCAATATGTTTTGATGTTGAATTATTTCTTTTTTATTTTGGTTCTGCTACATTGAAATACACGCTCTTCTTTTTTCTACTGGCCTAACCATAGATTTGTGACTTAGGAGTGTATATTTATTGTCTATTTTAAATAAATTATGCATTCTATACCTATCTGCTTGTACAACCCAATCACAAAAAACAAGCATACCTATCTGCACTGTCGAGATTTTGTTGTTGGCTAATGCTAAGCTTATGGGGTGCTGTTGATCATTCAATACGATCCAGTTATCAGAAATTTAAAAAAGGGCAGATCAGTTAATCTCTTCTCAAAGCTGCAAAACTAGTATTCTTGATCATGATTGATCCTGTCGACAAGCGAAGAGGGTTTTCACTCGGATGACTCGGTCTGACCAAGAGGACTTGGGTTACGATAGCGTGTGAGTCGGGGTCGGGCTTGAGGGCTAGTAGGACAAAGGTGACTCGGGGTTGGACCAAAACAAGAACGCAAGGTGGAGGAGAGATTTCAATCGCCAGAAAAAAAAACTTTTCCTTTGGAGCTCCATGAGGGGTTTATATAGGGGAGGGGAAAGCCCTCTGTCTTGTCAAAGTTGTTTTGTCTCATTAAAACCTGATCAACTGACAAGCTGACCCTTTGGCAGCCTTAGTCACTCTATGAGTCTGCCACAGCCACCTAAATGTCCATCAGGTCACTCCCATCGCCATTAATGTCTGATGCCCTGACAAGTTATGATTATGTCAGATGTCTTTTCCTTATAATGGGAAGATTTGGGGAGATCTCATTGTTGTTGGGAGCTTGATGATAGTTAACCCATTTGGGGGGCGACGTGGCTATCCGATCACTCGGGCTCATCCTATCGGGCAACTGTGAGCCTACTAAAGCCTGACCGACTGAGTGGAGATGATCGGACAGACAAGCCAGACTTCTTGACTATTCATGTCTTTGGAACGAACCCAAGGCTCCCGACTGGGACTTCCCGTCCGGATGTGCCCGACCGGGAGGCCCCGACCGGGAATCCCCGACCGGGAGGGCCACTATATACTGGACGCTTCCCTCTTCAAGGGAGCCCGACATGTGCTTCTACCTTTGCCCGACTAAGCGTGCCCGACCAGCGACTTCCGACCGGGAACGTCCACCGGGAAGGCCACTACATGTTGGGTGCTTCCCCTGTCAGGGGGGACTCGGCACGTGCTTCTACCTTTTTGCCCGACCGAACATCCCTGACCGGTGACTCCCGTCGGGAACGCCCGATCAAATATTGCCGACCGGTCCCCAGCCCGAGTAACTTCGAACTCTGATCCCTCAAGCTGGACTGACGTCTGGTGCGCCCGACTGTCTTCGCTCGACTGAGACTTGACCCGACTGGGCTCCCGATCGGCTCAGAAAATTTACTCGACTGGATCAATGATTTATCAAGTGCATTACTCAATCAATGGCAGTTGATTATTTCACTGATAGCCTTTCAAAGTGGTTTTTCCTCTTGCAGAGATGATGCTGTCGAAATCAGAATGCAAATATCCTGCCTTTGAGGTGGAGATGATCTATAAAATAGGTTTAATTCTTAATCAGTTGATTCCTTAACATTAAGAATATCTTTGGTCAACTCCTTAGCTACCTGATGTCTCCTTGTGCTGGATTCTGATGCATATAGGCATTTGGATGCTGACATTTGTTTTTTTCCCCTTGATCCTCAATTAGTTTAAGGAAGCAAAATAGTTTCTTCTGGCCTTTGAACTACAAATCACTCCATAAACTAGATCCAATACAGATTATAATAAACCTGAAGCTTAACATTCAGTTAAAGTTTACATAAATATGCATAAATCTGAAACATAATATTGGCAGTTCAATTAAGACTCAGTGATATATATATATATATATATATATGAAAATGTTAGCCTGCACACCTGGTCTGTGCACGACCATGGACGACTGAGTGTGATTCGGGGCACCCCGAGTCATTCTCGAGGACTCAGGCGCTCAGAAGTGATCCGAGCCCCCGGAATCACACTCAGTCGCCCATGCATCGCACACGGACTGGGTATTCTCTCTCTCTCTCTCTCTCTCTCTCTCTCTCTATATATATATATATATATATAAAGTGAACTTTTCTATCTAGGTTTCAACGTTGAGATTGAAACATTATTTTCAGAAATTTTCATTAGATTTCCCTTGCTTCCGTCAGAGCTCTCTCTCTTTGGAATGCCATTTGATCCACTGGTGATATCACGGATACTGAGAAATGCTGGTGCTGAAGGAGTGGGAAGGCTGAAAAAGTGGCTGTTGAGCATAAGAACAACATTGGCCATGGTGGGTCTTTGAGTTGGATCTTCTTGCACACATAGTAATCCTATACGTATGCACCTTAAGATTTGCTGAGTTTGACATTGTTCAACTAGACATTGATCAATCATTTGCAGAGCACTTCCTTGGTTCCAATGGCGCCAGACCATCTAAAGTGAGATGATAGTATGTCTAGTTAAGAATTTTACTTCATTTGAATAAAATGTGGATCAAATTCCTATCACTCAATCAAAGGGAGGATTAGTACTTACATGAGTAACAAGTTCAATTGGATATTCGGATCCTCGGCGCTATTCTTCTGACCGGTTAGTATCTCCAAGACTAACACACCATAGCTATACACATCTGATTTAATTGAGAAGAGCCCATGAAGGGCATATTCTGGTGCCATATATCCACTGTCATTAACAAGAAAAACACATTGAGACTTTCTCTATTCTTTGAAACTCTGTTCTTAAATTTGATCAACAATGATAAATACAGTGTTTGCTTACAATGTTCCGGCAATTCTTTTAGTGTTGCCTTGGGTTTCATCTACACCAAAATGCTTCGCAAGACCGAAATCTGAAATTTTGGGATCCATATTTGCATCTAACAAGATGTTACTGGCTTTTAAGTCCCGATGAATGATTTGCAATGGCGAATCTTCATGAAGATAAAGAAGTCCTCGACTAATGCCCTCAATGATCTTAAACCTTCTTGCCCATTCCAATTGCTTTCTCTTTGATTTATCTGCACCATCCATATGGAATATTTAGTTACTAATTTTGATGATCATGGTGTGTGCAATAGAGGGCTAAATTATTCATGTACTTATACACAACCAATCTTAGAACATATATTCCAGAATGGAATTGAACAAATACACTATTAAGTATTGTATTAGATTAGCATACTACTAGTTAATCATCAATTGAGGGTGTCATCATGCAAAGAGGGAGACTGAAACTATACCAAACAAAAACTTGTCAAGACTTGTATTAGCAAGGTAATCATAAACGAGTAGTTTCTCCTCTGATTCCAAGCAGCAGCCCAACAGCCTCACAAGGTTTTTGTGTCGAAGTTTGGCTACCAGAAACACTTCATTTTTCAACTCATCTAGTCCTTGTCCTGAACTTCTTGAAAGTCTTTTCACTGCTACTTCCTCTCCGTTCTTCAGTGTTCCCTATTTTCAAGTGTCACCAAAATTACTACTCATTTATCAAATCAAAGAATCAGCCACAGTTATATAAGCATGTATTCCTTAAATCTTAAGATTGACCTTATAAACAGATCCAAATCCTCCTTCTCCTAGTTTGTTTCTATCAGAGAAGTTGTCCGTAGCTATCCTAATAGCCTCCAGATCAAATAATAGAGACTGCACCTCTTATTTCATGTTGATCTTTATGGTCTGATCAAAAGATATTTTTCGTAGTAAAAAATAAAAAGGTTATATATGTTCAAACACCATATAATAATAGTTTAGTAGCCATACTGAATGTTGTAAGTAGTTTCCGTCTTCGTGCTGTTGCTTTATTTCTTCGACGGTAAATAAAAATGGCACAAAGGAATAATAGTGCTGCAGCAGTAGAGATGACGCTTAACAAAATTGTTCTCCCAGTGCTGTTGTTTTTTCCTAAGCGAACATGAAAAAGAGATTCAAATTTTACTAGATGTCAATCAGTAAGTAACATGGTACGAGTTAATGGCAGTCAATAAAGCAAATTTCTTGATTTATATTGCAAAAGAAAACAAACTGTAGACTTACCTACTGCAAAGAAATAAAATTTAGACAAAGATTATATTATCTATAGACATATTGTATTATATAGTAAATAATAATAATTTTTAATTAACAAAATTTTGGTTATTGCAAAGAAATAAATAATATAAATCAGAGTTATGTAATATACATATATATATATATATATATATGCACACACATTATTTTGATGGTGGTGGATGAAATGATAGGGGTGATTTGGTGATGATAGCCATATACCAGCGAACACGAACTAAGAGCGGATACGAACTGTGAAGAGTTTGGAGTATTTGCATCGTGTATCATGAATAATGAAAACAAAAGATCAAAGAATAGTTGACTGTAATACTATAATACTATATAAAAATATTAAGGAAAAAAAACTCTTGTGGTAGCCGGAGGAGGCAGTCATCGAAGCAGTGGAGGTGAAAGTGCGATAATTTACGGGCTTGTGTACTACTATTCAACCACAATAATTTACTATTCAATCACGGGACTAGTAACTTCCGTAATTTACCTTCTTCGTGTTGGTCCTGGGATAGATTAGCGGGAACGCTGGGACGAGCGAATCGTCTTTTTGTCAGTATTATTCAAAATGCATAGCAGAATTTAGGGATAAAACAAGTTTAAGCAACACTTGCCTTCATTGCCAGTGGGAGATGAATCTGGACTCGGTGACAGCAGGGGAGGGACGACCCCTGTAGCATACATGTTGTAGAAAGGGTAGATTTCATATCGAATACTGCAGCTCTGCCCAAACATCCAGCACCCCTGACTCTCGCTGCACACGGTTGGTATGCTCTGGACTGCGTGAAGAAGACATTTGTTGCAGCCATCCGGGGACACGTCCCTTGTGCACTGCTCCAGCCCATATATATTCGTGGAGTTCGTCAGGCTCACATTGTCCATAGCAAACTTCGTAGGCGAGCTGTCTGCTGCCTTCGCGGCGAGAGTGTTCATAAGATTTCCCAACTGGAAGTTTAGGAACAGCTGGTCCGATGCGTTGTCGACGCTTTTGACATAGACACCGTAGGGATTAATGTCGACGGTGGAGAAGAAGTTTTCGTTGGAGTAGCGGAGCATGCAGAGTTCGTACCATATGGTGGAGTTCATACCGGTGGGGCAACTGTCAGTGATTTGTGTGACCGAGGTATTGAGGCATCCCTGACAGGCACTGAGAGAGAGGTCACCTCGGCACAACGCCAGGCCGTAGACTTGGTTTGGAGGTCGGCCTATCGTGTCGTTATAGAATCCGCCGGCGGCGGCGGTGGAGAGGGAAGAGAGGAGAAGATTGAGATTGGTATGGAATTCAGTGTTTGCTGCGTTTTTTGCGTCGGGTGAGCTGCATATTAAGCGGAGGGGACCTGTCAATAAAAAAAAAAGATATAATCATGAATATATTTATATAAGTATAAATTCTATAAGAATGCATTTTAAATATCCATAACCCCAACCCTACATCAAAGAGTGACTTCTTTTTCTATTAGAGCACCCCCTCATTATGTGAAGCTTTTGGCAAACAAATATGCTTTATATTGTTCAACAGTTCTATTACAATTATACTTCTTGAACAACCATCTACCTAATATTGAGATGACCAAAGGGAAGGAGGACTAGATGAACTTCATTGTTTCTATCCATTTAAGGTCCTTAAAAGCCTGTAGCTAGGCCAAGTGAGAAATATTTTAGATGGAAGTATGGTGAGTATAAAAAAAGTTAGAATATGACAAGTAATTTGATTTGGGATAGTGAATGTTGGATTTAATTGGAAGGGATACCTTTGTATAGCTAGCAGAATATGATTGATCATGATAATCTTGAAGGTGAGTTGGTATTCGAGTTTGTCAAGTGAACCTTCAAAGAATGGTTTTTGACTCTATCGGAGGTTCGGCCTAGCTACTGCCGAGGGCTATTTGATCAATCAATGAGTCTAAATTGAAGTTTGCAAGGCTACAATTTTCTAAGCGGATAGAGAGTCTAATGATGTCTCTATGTTTGTATCTACAGGCTATGGTGAGGTTACCGTACTAATTTCATCATCATTTGATATGATTGAATATGAAAAAAAAATGTCTTTATGGAATATAATATCCTGAGAAGCGATATGACAATGTCTTTATGGAATATAATGTCTTACCATTCATATGAATGCAAATTGAATATACAGATGTCATATAGTTGGTACTATTTTTTATTTGTTATAATATAAATATTAGTTGAACATTGAATCAACATTGTAATAATTATGGTTAAATTCATATTGTGAAATTTAATTGCTATACCAATTGTAGCATTTCGTACTTGTTACTAAATGGTAGGTGAAGATGATTATATACATTTTATAGTAGTTACGAAATTATATTAGTTATAACGTAAATAAATTTTAGCATGTTATATATGTATTATAGTAATTATGAAATTATAATTATTATAATATGTATAAATTATACTATAATAATAACAATCAAGTCTTATCCCACTAGGTTGGGTTGACTGTATGGATTCTTCTACGCTATTAGACTCTGTCCCCTATTATATCATTATTTATATTTAAATAAAATTTATCTTATTTTATTGTTGTCAATCAATTTTTTTTTAGCATTTCTCTTTCTCGTTTAATGTGCGTATTTATCATAATTTCACATCGCCTAACAGGGGTATTTATTGATCGTCTAAGTACATGTCTGTACCATCTCAAACGTGTCTTTCGAAGTTTTTCCTCAATAGATGCAACTTCGACTCTCTCTATAATGCTCTCATTCCTTATTCTGTCCATCTTCGTATGTCCACACATCCACCTTAACATCCTCATCTCTGTAACTTTCATCTTTTGCTCATGTGTCCAAGTCATAGTCTAACATTCAGCATCATATAACATAGTAGGTCTAACTATCGTTTTGTAGAACTTTTCTTTAAGTTTTAGAGGTATTTTACGATCACATAAAACACCTGACGCTAACCTCCATTTTAATCATCCTACTTGTATTCTATGTAAGACATCTCTCTCAATCTCTCCATCACTTTGCAAAAATAATCCTAAATACTTAAAGCTCTCAGTTTTAGATAACTCGTCATCTCCTATCTTAACAATTGTCTCATTACGTCTAATATTACTAAACTTAAATTTCATATATTCTATTTTTATTCTACTAAGCCTAAAACCTTTCACTTCTAGTATTTCCCACCAAGATTCTAATTTAGCATTTACTTCTTCACGTGTCTCGTCTATCAAAATAATATCATCTGCAAATAATATGCACAATGGTACTGTTAAATACCGAAATTTGAGGGGTTAAAATGGAAAATAATTCGAAACATAAGGGCTTAGTTGGAATTTTTCGAATTTAGAAGGTCTTTTTATAAAAAGCTAAAACTATTTAATAAATCCTAAAACTCCTCCCGAAATCAATTTCCCCCCTTCGTCTCTGCTCGACGCCGCAACCAGCGATGCCGACCGTCGCCGCCCGCTGCCGAGATTTCCTCTCTTCTTCTCCTTCCCCATCTTCTTCTTCTTCTTCTTCATCTTCTTCTTCTACTTCCTCTCCCCTATACAAGCGTCGACGCCCAACTAAACCTCGAGCGATCAGCGCGTGCGTCTCCTCATCATCTTCGCTAAGAGTTTCTCCTCTCCACATAGCCTCTCCTCTCCACACGAAGGGTGACGTTGTCGACTGCCGGACTCTATTTCTTCCTCCTCTGTGTTGAGTTTCTGGATCTGATCAGAAAAGGGCATATACGGAGGTAGAGGTCACCGGCGCACCTCAGGTGAGTTATAGGATGGATTAGGTTAAAGATTGATCTTTAGGGTTTGACATGCTTGCTGCAACCATGAATTGGCTGATATTTTGCGTTGGTTTAGTGAAGATGGGTTTCTTGTGTTGATTGGTGTAGGATATAACTAAGATCTTGTAGTTAGTTAAATGTATGCAATGAGGACTTGTTTCTCATGAGTATTGTTCGTATTTCCGGTGTTGAATTAAATGAAGTTGTGTGTTGTTCAATTTCTTATGGCTATTTTATCTTTGATTACCATTTATTAAGCGTGGATAAAATCTAGCATTTAATTTCCCAATATTAATCAGATATGTTTTTATGTTGGTGTATCGCAGTAGCAAGGATGCATAGGTTGGTATAATTGTTTACGTGGTTCAACTTCAAAACTTCCTTGTGAACAACTTTAGCTCTATCTTGGTTGTTGCTGTGAGAAGCATTTAGGAGTTGGGCGAGTTGGATTCGTAGGTGTTTAGTTTTGGAGTTGAATTTGATTTGGAACACTAAGAGAAAATTTTTGCTTTCGAATTGGTGGTAGCTCCATAGGTTAGTTTGGAAAATTAACTTAATAACCTAATGGTAATAATTAGGTTAAGAAGGAACCAGTTGTTATTTATGAGTTAATTAAATAGATATTATAGTTAGGATTTGTCCTAGTCATATTTAGTATTTTGTTTATCTAATTTATTAATTTTATAAATAATTAAACTATGTCCTTGATACAGGACCTTGACTTTGGACTAACACGATTGATCGTGGAAGATTCTCTTCTCGTATACATTCTACATAAAAGGCGGGTATTTCTCCTTTGTGTTCTTGTAGTTCTTTTACCTTAAATGCATGACTTATTATGTCTGAATAGGTCTGCTTGACCTTTATCTTTGTTGTTGGTTATTTTAATATCGCAGTAGATACTTTCTTTGTTTGATCTTCGAGTTTAATCGAAAATTCGTATCCGTACAGTCACTCGTTGATTTTCCATTCTGTGAAGTACCGTTCGTACGCGAGTACTTAGATGTTCATTAAACACCACTAGGATGGTTGACATTAGAGACACCCTACCTAGTAGTTTAGTTGCATATTCGTTGGTTTCTAGTTTGTTGCTTTTGTAGTTGCATCGTTGTTATTCGATTGTTCATTGTTATTCGGTTATTTGTGCTTATTGGTATCATGCTCCATACTTGTACCGTTGCATACTGACGACTGTTGGGCTTTCATGTGATTAAGTCGTTGTCAGTCATCTAGTTATTTTACCACTCAACCACTTGTTGTGGTAGTTGTTAGAGTAGGAGCAACCGTCCTGTTACGCCACACTCGACCACTCATGTATAGTGGATGTTGAAGTTGTAGGCAAATAGTTGACACCCTCACCGTTGTTTCCGAGAGATATTAGAGCTGTTGGTGACTCCCTTTTTATCTCGGGGTTTTAGAGTAGTTGGCTCCCCAGCATCCTGTCCACTCAACCACATCTATCAGTGGTATTCGTTGGAGTGCGTACAGTTGCCACAACTCTACCCACTCGGCCACACAGATGTGATGTGTTGGCGGCTTGACTAACGTTAAAGATGACACATGTTATTGCATCATATGCATCTATTGCATTTATACATTTTTTTGTGTTTGTTGCATTTATATGAGTTATGGTTGCTGGATTTGGTTGACATGCATATTTGTTTGATACTATGCTATCTCGTATGATTTTCACGTTGTTTTATACATGCTTTGATGTCTTCTATTTTCTAGAGACTGTACACCGTTGTTATCTGCTGCTTCTTATATCTTTATGTTGTCATGCAATTGTCTACTCATATACCCGCAAAGTCCACCCGGACTCACCACCCTTGCCTCCTATTTTTGTTTCAGGTAGCAGGTAGATGCACTACTTGGAGCCAAGATAAGATCCAGTTGCCAGTCCCACCGGGTTGATTCGTATTGGAGTTTGTTTCTGTATTTAATTTATATCGCAGTTACTTTATTTCTGCGTTTTCATTATTTTCGCATTTTATTTCATGGACTGGTATTTGTTTTATTAGTCCGATATTGTCGTAGTAAAGATATGTTCATTTTTGGACTCATGTTGGAGTTCGTCGGTATTTCGAATTTCTGTTAGCTTTATTTCTGCTAAAAGACATTAAGGGTTTTGCGATGTTTAAGCTTAGTTTATCATTATCATTTATATTGATATAAACTGCGTGGTTGTATATTTATTTTACAGTTTTGATGGCTGAGCTATCTTATGTGATGATAGATCATGTATTATTTGTCCCAACTTGTCTAACGTACAGAGGAGATGTTGCCTGATTTTCGAGTAAGCATGTGTCTCTGGGAGCGTGACAGGTACAATATTTTGAATGTGTCCAGTGAGTTTGTCCATGATTAATATAAAAAGATAAAGATTTAGAGTTGATTTCTGATGTAATTCTATTTTTATTAGAAATACTTTAGTTAATCCGCTTGAAGTCTTCACTATAGTCGTTACATCTTTGTATACATTTTAATAGATATAAAATTATAACTGCTATAACGCCTTGGATCTATTTAAAATTTAGATAGAAAATATTAATAACAATACTATTGAACTGAATTAAAGGATAATTGGATCATTATAAATGATTGAATAATTTTGCGGGATGCCATTTTAATAATAAAAAAAATAATTAATAAATTATGGGATTGGTTTATAATAGACCATTAATGTAATTGTAAATAAGTTAAGCTGAGTTATGTTTTAGAGTGTTCAAGCTTGTTTAATAAGGTAATTGAGCCGAACTGAGTTTAAAATAAACTAAGCTTTCGAAATAATTGTTCAAGCTTAGCTTGGTTTATTTTTATAAGCCTGAGCTTGTTTGAAGCTTGGTTTGAGTTTGATTCGTTTAGATGTTATCAAGTTTTTAATTCAAGCTTGACTTGAGTTTAGTTCGAGTTTAGTTCGTTTAGATATTATCAAGCTCTCAATTTAAGTTTGTTTGATTCTTTGAAATTTTTATTTATTTAATTGATTATTGAACTTGATAAATTAAATTTATTTATTTATTTTATTATTTATTTAGTATGTTGATAAAAATTTATTAATGAATATAATTTATGAATATTGTTCATGAATAATAATTGTTAATGAATGTTATTTATGAATATTTTTATGAACATTAACGAACTGAACATATATATATATATTCAAGCTTGTTTGTTTAATTTAACGAGCTATTCAAACTTATTCATTTAATTGATCTTATATATTTTGAACGAATATAAATAAATTTTTATTAAGTCAAACACTAAATTTGTTCATAAACGTTTGATTCATTTACCGTCATTAAAAAAAATTAAAGGGGATTATTTTGAAGAAATACATCCATCGAAAATTAATTTTTATTTTATTATAATAAATCTTTCCTTCTCGACAATTGAAAATTATTATTATTATTATTATTTTTTAAAGACAGTTGAACAAGCATATTATGGAATCTATGCTAGGCTTGAGTAATTTAACGAATGGGTATGCATAGACGTACCATTAGCCAGTCAACAACTAAAGGGATCTGGCCCCAGGATCCCTGTCTTGTCTGTTCTACGCTTGCGGGCGATGATCGGTGAGTCATCTGATCGATGATCGAACACCATCAATAAATTTTTTTTTGTCCCGAATCAAATGATATCTTGGGATAACGGTAAATCGATCGAAATTGACACATTACAATCTCATCGAATTCGACGGTGAATATGACGAGATCGCAATTGCGACGGTTCCCGACGGGTTTACCGTATCCCAGGTATAGTTTTGTTCGGGATGACGGTCAGAGGCCGCCGATGATGTCCGATCGATAATCGGACGATTCGTCGGTCATCGTCGGCGATTGAGACCCAAGAACAAGGATCCTCTTTGAGAGGATCCGTCTCGGTCAACAACGTGACTTAATTCCCTTTCTCCTATTTAATACTACGCGTTCTTTGTTCTAATCCAACAAATATTGACTATTCTACGGACTGGACTTCGACATGAGTAGATTAAGAAATCTCTCCAGTCCACACTTGATCAAGAAAGTCGGTCTGCGTCGTTGGGGATTAACTATACAAGATTTAATTGATAATGAAATCGTGACGCACCTCCAATTTCCTCGTTTGGCCTGGTACTGTTGGAACTAGGAGGAGGCGGCGGTGCTTGCGGAGGCGGAGCACCGACGGCGGAGAGATTGTAAAAAGGGTACGATTCGAATCGAAGGAAACAACTCTGTGAATATACTTTCCCGCCTTGTTTTGAATCGCAGCAACTGGGAATCACCGCTACCATTTGTCGGAGACACAGGTAACAATCGTCCGGCGACAAGTCCCTGGTGCACTGCACTAGCCCGTACATCCTGTTGAAGGCCGACTCGTTTCGGCCGCGAACAGCCCCGCCGAGCCGCGCGCTTCCAGCGTGAGCGCGTCCATGAGGTTCCCCAGCAGGCTGTCGAACTTTTGGGGGTCGGTGGCGTTGTTAGGATTCCACGCCCAGTACTGGAAGCCAGTGTCAACGACGGAGAAGATGCTTTCGTTGGAGTAGCGGAGAAGGCAGTCGTCGTAGCGGATGGTGGACCTGGTGCCGTTGGGGCACTGGTTGAGGATTTCTACGGCGGCGGATGCGAGGCAGGCTTGGCAGGAGGAAGAGGAAACATCGCCACGGCAGAGGGCGAGGCCGTTGACGCGGGATGGGGGCTGAAAACCGACAGTTGAGTTGAGGAAACCGACGGCGGCGGTTGAGGGGGAGGAGAGGGACGGGAGGAGGATGTCGAGGTTGGTGCGGAAACTGCTATTAGTTGTGTAGCTGGTAGCGGAAGGACAGTAGTTCCAGAGAAGGGTAGAATTAACGGTTCGGAGAAAGAGGAGAAGAAGCAAGGAGGTCAGGAAGAAGATGGAGTCGGCCATTTTTTGTGATGTTTTGGCAAATGACTAAAGGAAGAGACGACTCGTAGTTTAATTAAGAAGTTGAGTGGATGTTGTTAGAAAATTCAATCATTCGGGTCGAGAAAAAAATAATTAATCAGCTAACACTTGAATCTGGATGATTGACTCAGACTCATAAAAATTTCTTACCGATCGTTAAATTAAATCTGAAAAGCATATATGGAAATTGATAATCAGCATTCTCAGATTTATTACGCATTAAAGAGAAATTTCTAATCATGCGCCATAGCTAAGTCTCGAACTCTAAATCTCTGATTTATTATTGAAAGACCTAATCATAACACTCAGTGTCTTGGGACAATCATTCGGAAAAGAGAGGTCCGATGCGAGGAAGATCTGAGGGTCCGGTGCATTTTCGCGGTTGAATTGATAAATCTTGTTGGAAATCATGTCGATGGGGATGAAGTTCACATTGGAGTAATTTTCTACAAAAGTACTGGAGTAGCGGAGCAAGCATATGGTGGAGGTCATAACTGCAGGGCAACTGTGGGTGATTAGTGTGACCGAGGCATTGAGGCATCTCTGGCCATCACTAATACTCTATTTACCTAAAAGAGTGGATGATGTGGATGATGGATGGATGAAACAAATTTAGGGGCACGAGAAGAGAATGAAAAGGGAAAAGAAATTTCTTCCTTTGCATGCTTGTTTGCCTTGCTAGAGAATGATGGGTACATGCAACATAATTTTGTAAGTGAAAAAGGGTGCATGTGTCATTTTTGGGTATATGTTATAATTTTGTGAGTTAAAAAGGGTACATATATCATTTTTTTAAGGTTTAATTTTGTGAATGAAAAAGGATGCATGCGTCATTTTTTATCCATTTGTTGCTTTCAGCCTGATTTCGAGGTAATCGATTTTGATTCTAAAACTGTCTGTTGATGAATTATATTTCTCTTCCATCTTAAAATTTTAATGAAGTAAACGAAAAAAACTCTCATTACGGAAACTTTTTTTTTTATTTTACTTTCGGGTCTCCCAAATAAATTGACCCTAAAAGAGAGGTCTCCTCGGCACAACAATAAGATGTAGACTCGTGTAGTTGTGCAATCCTATGGCAGGCATGGCGGAGGAGAGGAAAGAGAGAAGATTGAGATCAGTATGGAATGCACTACTTGTTGCTACGTAGTTTGCATCGATTGGGCACAAGTTCCACAAGAGGATTGGATAATTGGTAGTTGTAAACGAGTTAAGCAAGTCAAATTTTATAGAGTTAAGCAAGTCAAATTTTATAATGTTTAAGTTTGTTTAATAAAGTAACTCAGTTAAGTCAGATCGAATCTAAAATGAATCAAATCATTAAAATGATTGTTCAAATATAACTAAATTTTTTTTTATGAACTTGAAAAACGACTTCACCTTAATTTGTTTATATGTTATTGAATTCTAAATTTAAATTTATTAGAAATTTTATATTTTAAATTTATTTAATTGATTATTAAATTTGATAATACAAGTTAAACTTGTTTTATTATTTTAAAATTATTTATATTTATTTATTTAATACATTGATAAATTTTTATCGAAGATTAATGAGTTATATATATATATATTTATTTATTTATTTTAACAAGTTATTAAGTTTGTTCATTTAAATAATCTGGTATATATTGAACAATTATAAATAAATTTTTACTAAATTGATTATATTCATGAATATTCAATTTATTTATGATCCTAACTGTTGGTGGTTAATGCACAGGATTTAAGTGGAAGATAACGAGGAGAGATAAGAAGAAAGAGGAGGAAGGGTTAAACTTGTGACGACAATTCATCTTCGTAAATTTAGGGAGTGTTTGGGAGAACTTTTACTTCTTGAAAAGTGATTCTTGTAGAGATTATCTTGAAGTTAGTGAGAAAATAAAGTATGGAGTGTTTGGAAATAGAAGCTAAAAACTGAGACAAGTTAAAGTTTGAGTGTTTGGTGAATAATTACTTTCAAGTTTAATTTTTAGTTAAATGACAACAATATCCTTAAACTATATAAATTATTATTTTTAATTATCTAAATATAATTTTGATATACCATCAATAATGTTTTATATATTTATTATTATATTTTGAATATTATATCAAAATTAATTTTTTAATAATATATATGTTTAAAAATATATAATTAATAAAAATATAAATATAAAAAAATGATAAAATTTATATAAATTTATAAAAAAATTATGAATATATAAATTATATGAAAATATAAAATTTTATTTAAAAGTATGGTGGCAATTATGTAAAATGATAAATTATTAAGGGTATAAATGTCTACTTTTAATTCTAAACCATAAGCAAAAAAAAGCAGAAGCAGAAAAAAAACATCAAATTCTTGCTTCCAACTTTTGGCTAAAAGTTATAGAAGTTAAAGCAAAATCTGGTATTCACAAACATTCAAAAGTGCTTCTATGTAACTAAAATCTAAAAAGCAGTTAGTAGAAGCTCTCCCAAACATTCTCTTAGATAGAGACGGTGTTACAGAGGATTGGAAGGGATTGAATTAGGCAAAAATTAAAAGACGTGTTTTTTTTTGCAAATCATCACACGGCGTCCCCCTTTTTTTATTTTTTTTTAAATCAAAAGCTTCCCACCCACTATTCAAGTCAAGTATAATTACTCAATTTTTCTTGAGTACTATGTTTTTAAGACTGTTATCTCCTATCTAAATATTTCATTTAAATTTGGAATATGTAAATGTCTGGTAGTTATTACGAATTAATTATAATTATTATAATAGTTATAACAGTTATAAGGCAGATTCGACTTATTCATACAATATTCACATGTAACTATAAAATCGTAATTATTACCATTTAAATGATAAATGAAAAATGTTAAATCCACATTATAATAGCTACGACTACTACATGAATATTTTATGGATCTATATTGTAGTAATTATAAAATTATAATTGTATTTTCGTAATTGTTATAATGTGAATATTTTTTTGAATTCACATTGTCATAATTATAGTCTCGTAATTCCTAAAACATAAATAGTTTAAACGGATTAAATATGTATTATAGTAGTTTTAAATTGTAGCTATTTCAAAATCAGAGATGCTATAATTTATCTGATCAACTTAGAATTTAAATTGAAGATAATAATATTGAATATTATTTGAGAGTAACTAAATAATTATATAGATTGAGGAAGGTTTTTGAAAAAAAAAACATTTTCACTTTTGAACCAAGGACGTCTCAAGCTTTTCAAAATTTTATAAATTTGAAAATGCTAAAAAAAAAAAATTTAATGAGTATGAAGATAGGTTTGGAATTTTAATTTAAGAACAGATTTGATATTTAATACCTATTTTTCCTCTTGGGATGGAGCGATTAATAACAATTAATACTGTTTGTTTAATATTTTTAAATATATAAATGATTATTATTAAATTAAATTTTATAAGTTAATTAAATATTAAATGAAAAGTATAAATTTAATTAAATTAAAAATCATAAATTTATTAATTTATTAATTATAAATAATAATTAAATTAGATTAACGGTGAATTACAGTAAACTCCCTAATGGGGAGTCAAACTTTGCATTCAGTCCTCATTTGTATTTTTCTTTGTGTTAACTCCCTAATGGATTGAGTATGAAAGAGTGAAAATTGAGTATACAACAGTGAAAAATGAGTATAAAAGAATGAAAAGTGAGTATAAAAGAGTGAAAATTGAGTATGCAGTTTTTTGATGTGATGGATGGAACCTTATATACTCAATTTTCTAACTTTTATACTCAATTTTCCAACTTTTATACTCACAAAGCTATCTTGTCAATCCTATCAGGGACTGCATGCAAATAAAAGTTTGGTTAGAGATTGCATGTAAATTCAAGTTTGAAAGTGGGGAGTTAAAGCAAATTTACCCTTAGATTAATGCTCATAATTAATTAAAATGTTAAATGAAAATTATATAGAGAAAGTGATAGGTTTTTATATTTTTAATTTGTATTGATGAGGTATATTGAAAATTAAAAAAAAAACTGTAAGCTGAGATTTAATTATTAGAATTGTCCTTGATCCGGGCGGACTGTTTTTTATCGGGATGAGCGCCCGGTCGGAGAAAACCCGGTTCAACCCGGCTCAAGGATAACAAAGGCCGGGGCGGGCAGAAGCTCAAGTCAGAATCAAGTTCACCCTGGGCCATGCTCTTGAGGCAGACCTCCCGAGGTCGAGCGATAGAAGCCGAGCTCTCGAGGCAGACCTCCCGAGGTCGGGCAATAGAAGCCGAGCTCTCGAGGCAGACCTCCCGAGGTCGAGCGATAGAAGCCGAGCTCCCGAGGTCGAGCGATAGAAGCCGAGCTCCCGAGGCAGACCTCCCGAGGTCGAGCGATAGGAGCCGAGCTCTCGAGGCAGACCTCCCGAGGTCGAGCGATAGAAGCCGAGCTCCCGAGGCAGACCTCCCGAGGTCGAGCGATAGAAGCCGAGCTCCCGAGGCAGACCTCCCGAGGTCGGGCGATAGAAGCCGAGCTCCCGAGGCAGACCTCCCGAGGTCGAGCGATAGAAGCCGAGCTCCCGAGGCAGACCTCCCGAGATCGAGCGATAGGAGCCGAGCTCTCGAGGCAGACCTCCCGAGGTCGAGCGATAGAAGCCGAGCTCCCGAGGCAGACCTCCAGAGGTCGAGCGATAGAAGCCGAGATCCCGAGGCAGACCTCCCGAGGTCGAGCGATAGAAGCCAAGCTCCCGAGGCAGACCTCCCGGGGCCGAGTTCTCGAGATCACGCTCTCGAGGCCAGACGATCGAGGTCGAGTTCTTGAGTCTCATCCCTCGAAGGGCCCCGTCAAAACCCTCCGTTAAGAGACGTCGTCATCATCTGACGTGGCCGCCCAACGTTAATTAGGGATAGAATCACAGGCTGGCAGACTATTGTGTCAGCCTCACTCCGTCGCTAAGACACCCAATTAATTAACCTAATCTCTGACTAATTCTTGATGGGATGTGACAGTTCGCACGTGGGAAGCCCCTATATAAACCTCATTCGAACTTCAGAGAGGGGCTTGCTGCCATTCGCAACCACACCACTGCAAGGAGATATCTGTTTCGGTCCGACATCCCGAACTACAGCAGACCGGGTCTGCTTGGATAGACCGAGTCAGCCAGAGGAGAACCGATTCTTCGCTTGTCGACAGGATCAGTCCTAATAAATTTTTATATTTTTATTTGATTTTTTTACTTGGCTAATTAAGAATTATAAAAAACTTATTTTCAAGGTTTATGGGAAATCTCTAAGCAGCCGTAGAGCAGCTCATAAAAAGGCGTGACTAAATCGACAAGAGTTACCAGTTGGTCTGTAACAGCGAGTCGTTGGCCAGGAATTCCATGGCTAAATCTATTTAATTATTAGAATTGTCCTAATAAATTTTTATATTTTTATTTAAATTTTTTACTTGGCTAATTAAGAATTATACAAAACTTTCTTTCAAGATTTATGGGAAATGTCTAAGCATCCGTAGAGCAGCTCATAAAAAGGCGTGACTAAATCGACAAGAGTTACCAGTTGGTCTGCAACAGCGAGTCGTTGGCCAGGAATTCCATGGCTCTCTTTGTTTGCAGCCGCTGCTCTCTGTAATTGCAGCCACTGCCAAAAAAATCTTATTCACAATCTATTTATAAATTTTAATATTTTAAAATCAATCGATTTCAATCCTGAACTCAGTGAAAAAAAAATTCCTTCCATCTTTAAATCAAATTGATTATAAATTGATATTTATCATTATTTATATAATTTAGAGATGAATTATGAAAGTGGATTATTAGGATGAATCGGGATTTAATCTAATGGTCTATACAAAATTTTCTTAGAGTTGGATAACGACATAACGTTACCTGATCTCACATAATCTAATTATAAATTTTAATAATTTAAAACAAAGAAGCAGAAAGGAAAAAAAGCACATAAAACAGGAATCGACGGTCAGGAATTCGACGGCCCTTTTTTCTTCTGGTATAAAAATCTTCATGTGATATAAATTTTGTTGGAAATTTAAACAGTATCTCCTCGCTATTTAACTTAGTCGATTTACGACCGTCGAATCTTCCGGAAGGTTATTTTCGGATAAAACAAACTGATTGGTTTATGTCGAGGCTAGTGTTTGACACTATCTCCGTAAAACGATATTGCTCCGCTACTAGTGCTCACGGATAGCAGGAATTCGTTTCCAAGATACAACGACGTTGTCTCGGAATAATAGCACTTCAAATTTCAAGACCGGCGAACCTTTTCGTAGGCTTTTTGGACTCTCGATGCAAAAGATGAATGAGTGCAAATGCTTTAGATTGCAATACTTAAATGAATGAAATGATCTAGTGGAGGGATCTATTTATATTGAGTGAAGAGGTAAATACCTTTTGGTTCGGATAGATCTGGACCGTTTATAACGAAAGGGTATAACCCTTTAAAGGTCTTTTAATCTCGTCCCTTGATCTGAAGAGTTATAACTCTTCATATCCCATCTTGATCTCGACCGTCAGATTAGAACATTTAATCCGACGCCTCAAATCCATCCTCCCTCTTCACAGTCAGATTCGAATTCGACGCTCCAGATCGCATCTTCATGCGATCTGTCCAGATCTTTGATCCGACGGCCACCATCTGTTCGCCCAATCCAGTCATCGTTCTCCACACAGTCACGTGCCACATAGGCACTGCCTCGTCACCGACATGCCACGTGGCGCTACCTGATCACGACACGTCATCGCCACGTGGAGCATAAATTAAAGCTCCTCGCGACGATGCGAAGTGCAAAGTGCGCCAATAAAGCGCCCATTGCGCGCGCGCGCGTGGCGGACTCGCAGGTGCGAGCACCTGCTCGCCCAAGGGTAGAGACCTCTTGTGCTTTTGTAATAACAACATTAGCACAAGAACACATATAAGGAAACACCGGCTCTCGCCGGTTAGCAATGTGGGACTAAAAGCCCCATCTTTTTCCTTAATGTTCATTTGAGTGTATCTTTGAACAATTAATTTCTCATTCACCCTTAATCGATTTTGAGCAAATAAATAGTCCAGATTTATCTACGCGAAACGTAGATTTTGATTTAGAAGTCAAACTTGATTTTCAATAATCGATGACACCAAAATTTTACCTTGCAAAATCGTATCCAACAATCTCCACATGAATGGAAATTAATGCATATATTGCATGTATGCATGCTGACACTTTACAAGAGTCCAATCGATATGTCAGTACATCGGGAAAGGTAACTTGTGGCTTTAAACCTTCCGTAGTGGAATGCTATCAAGCATACTAGGCTGCGCAGTGAACGTGATGTCTTAAACTGCTCAGCTGTTGGTGTATACTAAGACAATAACACCCACACAGAGACTTATCTCACCCACTTTTTGTTCTCATGGTTGGTTCCGTTTAGGCCATGGACATCATCTTGGATTCATGAGTGTTTCATTGAAGCGGCCTGTCTTCACACTCACATAGGTGACACTTCTATCAAGAGTATCCTACCATACTCCACCTTAAAGGTATAGAAGTCATTAAAAGCATAAGCTTATCCTCACTACATGTGGTAGGACAGCACCAAATCATCCTAAGATTGGGATAGTAGAGATAATTATTTCTCTTGTGATGTTACACAACTTCTGTAACTTCGTTGTCCCATTGAACCAAATCTTGGAATCTCCAGTCAATAAGGTTGGGTTACCGCTACAGTCATTTTTTAGTTGTAGATTTTCAATCTCATTCCTCTTGATGAGTAGTATATTTAATCTCGATTTAGCCCCTTTGTTAGGGGATCTGCCAAATTATCCTTCGATTTGACATAATCGATTGCAATCACTCCGTTCGAGATCAACTGCCTAATGATATTATGTCGACAACGTATATGTCGTGATTTACCATTATACATACTACTCTGTGCCCTTCCAATTGCCGATTGACTATCACAGTGGATAAGTACGGCAGACACAGGTTTTGTCCAGCTCGGAATATCTTCCAAGAAATTTCACAGTCATTCAGCTTCTTCAGCTGCTTTATCAAGTGCTATAAACTCGGATTCCATTGTTGATCGAGCTATGCATGTTTGCTTAGTGGATTTCCAAGATACTGCTCCTCCACCGATCGTGAATACATATCCACTAGTGGATTTGGAGTTTTTTGTATCGGAGATCCAATTAGCATCACAATATCCCTCTAAGACTGCGGGATACTTTTCGTAATGTAATCCGTAGTTCATAGTATATTTTAAATATCTAAGAACTTGTATCAGTGCTTTCCAATGAGTGTCGTTTGGATTGCTCGTAAAACGACTCAGTTTGTTGACCACACAGGCAATATCCGGACGAGTATAGTTTGTGAGATACATCAAACTGCTAATTATCCGAGAATATTCCAATTGCGATATGGGTTCACCATGGGTTTTCGCTAAGTGTTGACTTAGATCCATAGGTGTTTTTACAATAGAGAGATCGTATGCATTGAATCTTTTCAATACTGACTCTACATAATGGGATTGTGTTAAAACTATCCCATCGGACGTCTTGAGAATTTTAATTCCCAATATGACATCTGCTAGACCCATATCTTTCATGTCGAAACTATTGGTCAACATTTTCTTAGTACTCATGATGATATCCTGATTACTTCCCATTATGAGCATATCGTCTACGTATAGACAGACGATTATATAATGTTAGTAGGAGCCCTAGAGCCAATTATGTGATGATTGACTAGGGACATTTTGTATCATATTCTATCATTAATAAAGGCATGGTTATTATACTTACTTTGTATTTGTGTCAAATAACTAAGTATAATAATGTCCTTGGGTAGTAGGTTCTTATCTATATTATATCGATTGGTTGAATCGATAATGAGATAATGTAGAGAACACTACTCTAAACCATTCCTAGTCAAGTATTAATATTCAAGGACAATATTAATGCATGGAGACTAGCATGTAGGTCAACTGATGACTTGAGCTTACAAGTCATGGATATGTGATATCAAGTTGACACATGAGTATACATTGGAGAATGTGTACTGAATGACCCGTCATGAGAAAGTTTCATAGATTGTCATATGAGTGTTATAAACTTTCTCATGTGACTATTAGTATGAATAGTCCTTAGACCTGAAGTCACTACGGTTCCCTACATAAGGAGTTATGTGCTTTGGTATCGTCAAATGTCACCCATAACAGGGTGGACTATAAAGGCGATCATTGGGTATGTAATGAATTATGCGGAGGGATGTGAGTGATGTAGATGGAATCTATCCCTCCCATATGACGGGAGTGATATCTGTGGGCCCCTTGATCGAGTAGGACTACTGAAACGCATGACCATGCTCAAATGAGTCAATATGAGATATTGAGCTCATTTGTTTGAGTGAGTCTACTCGGGGATCAAGAAA
This sequence comes from Boesenbergia rotunda, assembly GCA_024364735.1. Classification (NCBI taxonomy): domain Eukaryota; kingdom Viridiplantae; phylum Streptophyta; class Magnoliopsida; order Zingiberales; family Zingiberaceae; genus Boesenbergia; species Boesenbergia rotunda. The sequence continues at coordinate 33,149 of JAGFNQ010008328.1, read as the reverse complement.
CACAAGATTGATTGAGGATGACACGGTCTATGCCTCATTGGTCAATCTAGATATCAAGGATAGAAGGACAAGGTCATAGATTATCATAGTCACGGAGGTTTAGTTGGATCTCGACTTTTATTGTTACTTGGGTAGCAATGATGCATTGCTAGATGCCGCTCAATGCTTATGTGTCTAAAGTGTTTAGGCGCATTGCCAACGTCGCGAGAACCTATTGGGTCACTGATGACCGTTTCAGTCGTGTCACAGTTTCAAATACAATTTAAGTATCGAATTCCTCTAAACTAATGTAGCATAGAGTAACTCGAGTCGTCTTCCAACGAATGTAGTTGGTACATGATAATTCTCATGATCGTATTTTATTGCTTTTGGGTTTTGGATATGAACTGGGTTTTGGGTTTGAACGTTAATACTACGAAAAGAAATGACGAAGCAGGTATGAAATCTAGCCTAATTGAGGAAAGACAATACAGGTAATGAAGTCTAATTTAACCCGACTACAATTGCGGTAAAGAAAAGAACAACTAGAAATTAAGCATCAACAAAACTAAACATGGAACAAAACCTACAGCATTAAAGAAATCTAATCTAACCTAACTTAACTTGACAAGGAAACACAAGGCAACATTAAGGAAGCAATCAAGGAAATAGAGCATTAATGAAACTTAACCTAATCTTACCTAATTGCATACTTAAACGTAAGAAAAACTTGAAACATTCAATTAATAAAACGTACCAAAAATCTAAGCAGAGAAAATGCGAAATTAAACTAAAACATTTGATTGGGGCATTTCATCGAACACATAGTGAGCATGTATAAAGATAAAATGGGTGTATTCCATTCTAAAACATAGAAGATAAAACTTGATACAATCATCAATATTCAAATTCGAAAATCAACATTCAACACATAACAACTCAATTTAACCAAACTAATCAAACAAAATTTTAACCGAATCTGCTGTTAAAGAAAAAACTTCTGCTGGCTGCTGGAATTGTCATGAAATTCTGCTGCCATGAAGGAAATTTGCTGGAAATGGAAGAAGCTTCCAGATGAAATTGCGAAGAAATTGCGCTGAAGGAAGAACTGAATTGAAGAACTGCTACTGCCGTAAGAAATTGCTGAAAAGGAAGATCAATTGAAATGCTATGAAGAAAATGGAACTAAAAAACAAACTCTGGAAAGAAATCTGCTGTGAAGAACTAATGGCGTGCGGCGGAGGAAGATGGTCGGCGGCGATGGAGTCGACTAGGGCTCGGAACCCCTGGGCCCTAGGTTCGGTTGGCGTCTAGATGGAGGAGAGTGGATGGAATTGATCGGATCGAGTCGGGAACCCCTCAAACTGCAATCGATCAAGCTCCGGTCGGCTAGGGTTGGAACCCCTAACCCTAGCTTGCGGCGGCGATGAAGACGGTAGAGAAGAAGAAGGTGGCGATGATGAACTCCGGCCGGCCCTTGGTGGAGGTAGAGAAGATGGGTTGAGACGGGAACCCCTCGTCTGCAACCGCCTCTCCCCGATCGCTCTCGCCTGTGGAGAAGATGGACTGCCGAGAGGATGCCCTAGCTGTGTGTGTCGAAACCGAGAAAAACCCCCTTCTGCGATCGCGTGGGTTCAGCCAAATCAACTAAAGTCTTGGGTTCAACCACAACTCAGTCCAACACTTGGTTCAATCCAGTTCGAGTTCGGTCCAGTCAGCCAGCTTCAGCGATTTGATTCAGCCCTGAGTTCGGCTCAGCTTGAGTTTAGCTCAATAGCTGGGTTCAGTCACATTCAGTTCTTCAGCCCTGGTTCAGCTTGAGTTCAGCCAAGCAGTTGAGTTAGCTCATCAGTTGAGTTCAGCAACTAGGTTTGGTTCGATCCAGCCTTGGTTCGATCAGCTTGCGCTTGAGTTTGGCTCAGTCAGTTTGGTTCAGTCAAGCCAAGCAGCTAGGTTCGGTCAGCCAAGCATTTGAGTTAACCCAGCTTTTGGGTTCAGCAATATGATGATGGAAATAATGGACGGCTGAGATCAATCTGACTTCATCCAACTGTCGGATCTCTTCAGATCTGAACCAAACTCCACAGATCCCAATCAATGGTCCTGATCTACCTATCCCCAGCTCGGATTAACCAGATCAGTGGCGGATGGTCTAGATCTTCCCTTTTCTTGAATGGATGGTCTAGAACCTCTTGAGCTTGATCCAACGGTCAGATTACTTCTGTTTTGGCTGAAATTTTCAGATCTTGATCTATGGTCAGGATTGATTCTATCTTGAACTCGGATTGACCAGAAGTTGACCGATGGCTCAGATCTAGCCGTTCTCTGGAATGGACGGCTCCTAATAATCCGATGTTTGATCCCTTTAATCTAGATCCAATGCTGACTCAAGTTTGACCTGATTTGATCTAGGTCCATGATCAATTGAAGTCTACAAAATGATATTCAAATTTAGTGCCAAAAATATCCCAAATATATAAAGATTTGAATTAAAAGCCAAAATAGAGGGAATACATGAAACCTAATACAATTGCAAACTTAAACATATAAAATGTGGATCAAACATGGATTTTAGAGCCTAAAATAATCAACAAAAATGATGGTTATCAACTCCCCCACACTTAATTCTTGCATGTCTCGGGCAAGTAAACAAAACTAAAAGAAAGCAACATATCTCCCCAAACATTACATCCCTTATCAATATTTTAAGAATAATAAAAGAAAGTTACTTAGGATCATCAAGTCTCAAGCATCCATGTATTTATGGTTCCAAATCTCACATAAGTCAAAAACATGGTAATTTCATCAACTTGAATGAACTAAGCATGACAAAAACCTCACAAGATGGATATATGCACTGATGCTCACAAAAATAATAGATATGGAAGTGGAGTTCTCTCAAAACATTCATGACATTGTACTACCATATGCTTGCTTATCTTCTACTTCTCCACTACTATAGTATAAGTACACAAATCAAGAGGGTTTTTCAATGAATCATAATGAAACCAAGTGCTAACAAGAGAACAAGAATGATAGATAACAAAGTAGATCATAGAGAGCATGAAAGAGGATCAAAGAGAATATGAGAGCATTGGGGTAATTAACATGATGTATACAATCAAACAATAGGCCAAAATAAATAACTCAATCAAACCTCCAACACTCAAAATTCCCCTTGCACATTCTCAATACAATACACAACAACCACTTACACACTTCTAAAAATGCATGCATGTATCACAACTTCACTCTTGAGATTCTCTAATAAAGATATCAAATGAGTACACATCAAGAAAATATTCCTTTTTGTTCATCACTAACAAAATCTCGAATGCTTGAGGATTTTTTTTTTCACATAGAGAGATTTTTTTTCATTCTTTTCTCTCTTTTTTTTCACTTTTTTTTCTTTATTATTATTTTTCTATCTCTCTTTCTTCTTCTTTTTTCATAGAGAGATTTTCTTTTCTTTTTTTTTCAAAGAGATATTTTTTTTTCCACACAAGCATTCGTCCATACACACTTGTCTCCCCCCCACACTTAAAACTTGCCCGTCTCGGGCAATATAGCAAAGCGTGATAACATCTAAAACTTACAATAATAGAGGCTGATAATAGAGAAATAACAATGTAACTCATCATGCAATCACCCCATGCTCTCATCGCATGCTCAAGGGAAGAATAAGCTAATAAAGATATGTCAGTGAGAATGTAATTACAATGAAAAGATCTGACAAAGGAAAGACAATGAAATATGAAAGCAATAGGTGAAATGCTCAGTAGTAACAATAACAAAGGAGAGGGAAACTAAGAGTTCAACAAGAAGGGTTGCCTCCATCATATTCATGTAAGCTTATGCTATTGTAATTTCAAAAAGAATCAAAGCAAGTTCTAGAGTGTCAAGAATCACAAATGCTATCACACATAAGAGGATTAAGGATAGGTATGACAATATCCTCATTAGGTGAACAATAAAACTGTCATGCTTAATCTAACAAGATAGAGTCCATCACCATAACAAATGACTAAATGCAATTAATGTCCCCAAGCATACCAAGGAAACCAAAACTCAATAATCAGACTTAACTATCTTTTATGATTCTCAAAGCATAATAAAGGAACATGTAAGGAGATACAACTAGAAGTCAAACAAGGTTTATTCAAGACCAAACAAAATGCAGAATGAGGAAGCAAAACATGAATGCAAGGTATAAAAGCAAACAAACATCCGAGTATAAACATAAAGAAAAACAAGAAAAGAACAAACTCCCCTTTATTCCTGGCGGTTGGAGGTGGTTAAGGAATAACATCCATCCCGGTAGTGGTGGAGATGTTCAGGTGGCCGAAGGCGATTAAGGTGCAAGATCCACTTAAGAGAGTGAGTGCTACTAGTCAAAATGAAAGCAACTCTTCCCTCTTGATGCTTTTTGGAAGTCCTTCCAGGAGGTTGGAGTCTGTTCAGATGGAGCACCCACTCCAGAAGCCTACGTGACCCTGCAAAACCATGTAGTACCTCTCTTAAGCGTGCAGGGTAAGAAAGAAGTGTAATATCATCAATCTCTATATAAAAAGAATTCAAAAATGCATCACTGCCAATAAAATCAATGTTGGGTACCTCTATCAATTTTTCACTGTCAATATCTGCATATGATGTGTCAAGTAATTCATCAGTACCAATAAAATCAATACTAGGTACCTCCAAAGAATTTCCACAATCAATTTCTAAATAAGATGTGGCAAGACATGCATCACAACCAATAAAATCAACTTTAGGTACCTCTATCGGATTTTCACAAGCAGTTTCTACACAAGGTATATCAAGAATTGTGTCACAGTCAATAAAATTAATCTCAGATACCTCCATAAGTTTTTCACATTCAATTTTAGCATAAGATATAGCAAGAGATTCATCACAATAAACAACATCAATTTCAGGCTCTTTTAAAAAATTTTCACAATTAAAATCCACCAAAGGTATATCAAGAAATGTTTCACAACCAATAAAATCAATCTCAGGTACCTCCATAAGTTTTTCACACTCAACTTCAGCATAAGATATAGCAAAAGATTCATCATATTAAACCACATCAATTTCAGGCACCTCCAAGAATTTTTCACAATCAGTTTTTGCATGATATGTATCACAACATGCTTCACATTCCACAAACTCTATGAATTTTTCACAATCAAATTCTACAAAAGATGTATCCATAAGTGTATCACAAACAATAAAATTATTTTGAGGTACCTCCATTGATTTTTCCAAGGACATAAGAAGAATACTTACCTGATCATGCTGAAGAATACCTGGAGGTTCTACAAGAATAGATGTAACTGTGGTCCCCTCCTGGTCAAGTTCAGGTTCCATCTCAGGCTCAAGTTCTGGTGGACATTCAACTGGAATAGGTGATCCTTGGGTTCTTGCTTCCACCATGCAAGTCCCTACACTTTCTGGCTTGTCCTCTGAATTTTCTGATGTATCTGTCAATGATGGTGGTCCATGGGGCTCTGTGCAATCCCCTACACCAATGGAATCATCTCCTATGCATGCTTCTTCTATAATATCTGCAACAACAATATTAGAAAAATTAGGACCATCAATAACACTATCATCACAAATTAAAAGATGAGAAGGGTCCTGTGGAGCTTCAGAAACAAGTTTAATACTGTCACAAGCTGGAGGAATGCATGCTGTAGGTTTCCTGATTTTGATGACTTCTTCTTCTTCTTCCACCAACCTCCAAGTTAGTTCACAATCATACCCCTTAAAATCCTGAGTAGCCTGAGGAGATAATTATCCTGATCTTTCGGCTTCTGTTTGATTCATTTGATCAACCCATTTTTCAAGGCATCTTCCAAGGTTTTGAAGCTTGGTGTAGAATTCCTGTTGGTCTTGAAATGTAGCAAAAGGCTGCTGAAGACCATGAGTAGGCTGTAAATTCTGAAATTGGAACTGTTGGGGCTGCTCAAATGGTTGAATGAGCTGATTAAACTGCTGAAATGGCTGATAATTAAGATGTTGTTGGTGGAAATTATTGTTTTGAAAATTCTGAAATTGGGGCTGGCATTGTTGATTGAATTGCTGAAATGCTTGAGGTTGAAAATTCTGAGTGTCTTGCTGAAAATTCTGACCTTGAAACTGGAAATCTTGCTGACATGGTTGAAATTGTGACTGAAAAAACTGATTTGTTTGCTGAAAATTCGAATAAGGCCGTTGAAAATTTGGATTGAACCCTTGCTGAAAATTCTGAAATTGTGGTTGAAACTGCTGTGGTGGCTGATTAAATGTTTGGTACTGCTGCAAATCTGAATAAGGCTGCTGAAATTGTTGACACGGCTGCTGGTGAGGAGATGAATAAGCATTCGAAAACATTTTAAATCTGCAGTCCTGTCACAAAACAAGTAAAATGGCAGCAACTGTATACAAAAGATTAAGCAATTATGAATAGAATCAAAGAATATAATTATCAAGCACCACTACATTCCTCGGCAACGGCGCCAAATTTGATGACCGTTTCAGTCATGTCACGGTTTCAAATACAATTTAAGTATCGAATTCCTCTAAACTAATGTAGCATAGAGTAACTCGAGTCGTCTCCCAACGAATGTAGTTGGTACATGATAATTCTCATGATCGTATTTTATTGCTTTTGGGTTTTGGATATGAACTGGGTTTTGGGTTTGAACGTTAATACTACGAAAAGAAATGACGAAGCAGGTATGAAATCTAGCCTAATTGAGGAAAGACAGTACAGGTATGAAGTCTAATTTAACCCGACTACAATTGCGGTAAAGAAAAGAACAACTAGAAATTAAGCATCAACAAAACTAAACATGGAACAAAACCTACAGCATTAAAGAAATCTAATCTAACCTAACTTAACTTGACAAGGAAACACAAGGCAACATTAAGGAAGCAATCAAGGAAATAGAGCATTAATGAAACTTAACCTAATCTTACCTAATTGCATACTTTAACGTAAGAAAAACTTGAAACATTCAATTAATAAAATGTACCAAAAATCTAAGCAGAGAAAATGCGAAATTAAACTAAAACATTTGATTGGGACATTTCATCGAACACATGGTGAGCATGTATAAAGATAAAATGGGTGTATTCCATTCTAAAACATAGAAGATAAAACTTGATACAATCATCAATATTCAAATTCGAAAATCAACATTCAACACATAACAACTCAATTTAACCAAACTAATCAAACAAAATTTTAGCCGAATCTGCTGTTAAAGAAAAAACTTCTGCTGGCTGCTGGAATTGTCACGAATTTCTGCTGCCATGAAGGAAATTTGCTGGAAATGGAAGAAGATGCCAGATGAAATTGCGAAGAAACTGCGCTGAAGGAAGAACTGAATTGAAGAACTGATACTGCCGTAAGAAATTGCTGAAAAGGAAGATCAACTGAAATGCTATGAAGAAAATGGAACTGCTGAAAACAAACTCTGGAAAGAAATCTGCTGTGAAGAACTAATGGCGTGCGGCGGAGGAAGATGGTCGGCGGCGATGGAGTCGACTAGGGCTCGGAACCCCTGGGCCCTAGGTTCGGTTGGCGTCTAGATGGAGGAGAGTGGATGGAATTGATCGGATCGAGTCGGGAACCCCTCAAACTGCAATCAATCAAGCTCCGGTCGACTAGGGTTGGAACCCCTAACCCTAGCTTGCGGCGGCGATGAAGATGGTAGAGAAGAAGAAGGTGGCGATGATGAACTCCGGCCGGCCCTTGGTGTAGGTAGAGAAGATGGGTTGAGACGGGAACCCCTCGTCTGCAACCGCCTCTCCCCGATCGCTCTCGCCTGTGGAGAAGATGGACTGCCGAGAGGATGCCCTAGCTGTGTGTGTCGAAGCCGAGAAAAACCCCCTTCTGCGATCGCGTGGGTTCAGCCAAATCAACTAAAGTCTTGGGTTCAACCACAGCTCAGTCCAACACTTGGTTCAGTCCAGTTCGAGTTCGATCCAGTCAGCCAGCTTCAGCGATTTGATTCAGCCCTGAGTTCAGCTCAGCTTGAGTTTAGCTCAATAGCTAGGTTTAGTCACATTCAGTTCTTCAGCCCTGGTTCAGCTTGAGTTCAGCCAAGCAGTTGAGTTAGCTCATCAGTTGAGTTTAGGAACTAGGTTTGGTTCGATCCAGCCTTGGTTCGATCAGCTTGCGCTTGAGTTTGGCTCAGTCAGTTTGGTTCAGTCAAGCCAAGCAGCTAGGTTCGGTCAGCCAAGCATTTGAGTTAACCCAGCTTTTGGGTTCATCAATATGATGATGGAAATAATGGATGGCTGAGAACAATCTGACTTCATCCAACGGTCGAATCTCTTCAGATCTGAACCAAACTCCACAGATCCCAATCAATGGTCCTGATCTACCTATCCCCAGCTCGGATTAACCAGATCAGTGGCGGATGGTCCAGATCTTCCCTTTTCTTGAATGGATGGTCTAGAACCTCTTGAGCTTGATCCAACGGTCAGATTACTTCTGTTTTGGCTGAAATTTTCAGATCTTGATCTATAGTCAGGATTGATTCTATCTTGAACTCGGATTGATCAGAAGTTGACCGATGGCTCAGATCTAGCCGTTCTCTGAAATGGACGGCTCCTAATAATCCGATGTTTGATCCCTTTAATCTGGATCCAATGCTGACTCAAGTCTGACCTGATTTGATCTAGGTCCATGATCAATTGAAGTCTACAAAATGATATTCAAATTTAGTGTCAAAAATATCCCAAATATATAAAGATTTGAATTAAAAGCCAAAATAGAGGGAATACATAAAACCTAATACAATTGCAAACTTAAGCATATAAAATGTGGATCAAATATGGATTTTAGAGCCCAAAATAATCAACAAAAATGATGGTTATCAGTCACACACTAAGGACATGATGCTTCGGGAAATCCGAGTTGGGAACTCGAGAGATCTGAGCCCGAGTTGGGAACTCGGGAGGTCAGTACGGAAGCTCGAGTTGGGAACTCGGGAGCCCGGGTCGGGAGCTTGGAGCTCGGCAGACCGAGACGGAGCTCGGCAGACCGAGTTGGAGCTCGGCAGACTGGGTCGGAGCTCGGCAGACCGAGTCGGAGCTCGGCAGACTGGGTCGGAGCTTGGCAGACTGAGTCGGAGCTCGGCAGACTGGGTCGGATCTCGGCAGACTGGGTCGGGAGCTCGGCACTCGGGAGACTTGGTCGAGAGACCTGGTCAGAAGCCTGAGAGGCCCGGTCGGGATTACAGGGAAAACTCATTAAAGTGTTTAATGAAGGGAAAAGAAAAGATTCTTTTCTTGCATGGGAAAAGATGAAGAGTCACATGAAATGATGTGTTCTTTATTGGTATTAATGAAGGAAGCCAAAGAGACACAAACCAATTCATATTCATGGGATGATTATAAAAGAGGGCTTATGACTTTGGATGAGTTTTTCTTCTTCCCTGGTCTTCTTCCCTTTCGTCTTCCCTCCCTCATCTTCCTCCTTTGGCCGAAACCCTACTGTAGGGTTCTTGGTGTTCTGCGAGCCACCTCAAGTTGCTAGCACAACTAAGGTAGCTCTCCCGAAGTTGAGAGATTGTGTCCGTGTGGATACGAATAGAGGCACGGACGCTTGAACGTGCAAGAGATCCGGTGCACTTTGGACGAGCGGGATAAGCAAAGGGCACACTCCGAAGGTATATCTTCTTTAGAAGTAGATGTAGATCAACTTTGTACGAGTTTTTTTTCTTTCGCATGGATCGCTCGAGGGTTCTTGTTTCCGCTGCGTTTTTATGATTTTGTGCCGGGAGAACCCAACATATAACTCTCAGGTGTGCTTTTAACATAAATGCATTTGTCATATTCATTTATTCTGAATTCGTTTCACAGCATTATTTTGTCAAATTTTTCGTGACATTGCTTTGGTGCTTGTTTAAGTTCGTACAACGACTTAACAAGTCGACACACCTTTCTCTCAGTTCCAGGAGCTATGAACCCCTCGGGTTGCTCCATGTAGATTTCTTCTTCCAACTCACCATTTAAGAACACAATCTTAACATCCATTTGGTGTATTTCAAGGTCATACAATGCTGCAATGGCTATCAGCACTTGTATGGACGTAATCCTTATCACCGGTGAGTAGGTATCAAAGTAATCAAGGCCTTCCTGTTGCTTGTACCCTTTAGCTACAAGTCTGGCCTTATACTTGTCAACCGATCCATCAGCTTTATACTTGCGTTTTAGTATTCACTTATAACCTAATGGTTTAGTACCAGAAAGAAGGTCTACTAATTCACAAGTATGGTTATTCATGATGGACTCGATTTCACTATTGACAGCTTCGTTCCACAATGGGGCGTCGGGACCAGAGAGAGCTTCGCTTAGTGTTCTTGGGTCCATTTCTGACATGAATGTCATGAAATCTGGCCCAGCGTTTTCCGTTTTGAAATCTAGAAACCGGTCGACGATGAATTTCTTCAGTCCGGCGTTTTCCGTTTTGTATTTCTTCTCCAGCGATTCCCACAGTGACTTAGCCGTCTCTATTATGCAATATATGTTATATAATGCATTGTCCAGCGCATTAAGAACGTAATTGCGGCACAGGAAGTCTCCGTGTGACCACGCATCGCGAGCAGCCTGGCTCCTGGAATTTCCGTAGCGGCTGGCGGGTCTTCACGCAGGAACCGTACAAGGTTCAGCATGGTTAGGTAGAACAACATCTTCTGCTGCTATCTTTTGAAGTCGGCTCCGTTGAATTTCTCCGACTTCTCAGCGTGAGGGACGACGGTTGGTATATCGTTGATTTTGAAGTCGGCTCCGTTCGGCTTCTCGGCGTGAGGGACGGCGTTTGGTACATCGTTGACTCCGGCCATATCAGTTTGCCGAATATCGTTTTACGATTGTTGGAAATTTGAACAGTATCTCCTCGGTATTTGACTTAGTCGATTTACGACCATTGGATCTTTCGGGAGGTTGCTTTCAGAGGAAGCAAACTGATTGGTTTACGTCGAGGCTAGTGTTTGACACTATCTCCGTAAAACGATATTGCTCCGCTACTGGTGCTCACGGATAGCAGCAATTCGTTTCCAAGATACAACGACGTCGTCTCGGAATAGTAGCACTTCAAATTCCAAGACCGGCGAACCTTTTCGCAGGCTTTTTGGACTCTCGATACAGAAGATGGATGAGTGCAAATGCTTTAGATTGCAATACTTGAATGAATGAAATGATCTAGTAGAGAGATCTATTTATATTGAGTGAAGAGGTAAGTACCTTTTGGTTCGGACAGATCTGGACCGTTCATAACGAAAGGGTATAACCCTTTAAAAGTCTTTTAATCTCGTCCCTTGATCTGAAGAGTTATAACTCTTCAAATCCCATCTTAATCTCGGTCGTCAGATTAAAACATTTAATCAGACGCCTCAGATCCATCCTCCCTCTTCACAGTCAGATTCAAATCCGACGCTCCAGATCGCACCTGTCTTCGATCTGTCCAGATCGTTGATCCGACGCTCCAGATCGCATCTTCATGCGATTTGTCCAGATCTTTGATCCGACGGCCACCATCTGTTCGCCCAATCCAGTCATCGTTCTCTACATAGTCACGTGCCACATTGGCACTGCCTCGTCACCGACATGCCACGTGGCGCCACCTGATCATGACACGTCATACCGACATGCCACGTGGCGTCACCTGATCACGACACATTATCACCACGTGGAGCATAAATTAAAGCTCCTCAATGCTCCTCGCGACGATGCATAGTGCAAAGTGCGCCAACAAAGCGCCTATTACGCGCGTGCGCACGTGCACGCGTGGCGGGTGGCGGGTGACAGGCTCGTAGGTTTTGTATTAACAACATTAGTATACGAACACATATAAAGAAACACCGGCTCTCGCCGGTTAGCAATGTGGGACTAAAAGCCTCATCTTTTTCTTTAATGTTCATTTGAGCATATCTTTGAACAATTAATTTCTCATTCACCTTTAATCGATTTTGAGCAAATAAATAGTCCAGATTTATCTACGCGAAACGAAGATTTCGATTTTGAAGTCAAACTTGACTTTCAACGATCGATCATACCAAAATTTTACTTTACAAAATCGTATCTAACAAATTTTAAATCATAAATATATTTAATAGATATATTATAATTTAGTAAGATCACAATATTTAATATTTTTTATATAATATAATTTAATAATATTTTTTATAATTTTATATAAAATATATAATATTATTTTGATTGTTGTTAAATTATATTTTATTTTAAATATTTGATCGTAGTTAACATGTTTTTTCTTCTCCTTTTAGTTCCGCACGAATGATCTTCAATAGTAAATCTCAGATAAAGTAGTCTATCGATAGCCATCTCCATATACTTAAACCGTCTTGTCCAATGTAATTTCAATTTTTTCAAAGGATCTAATCCGTCAATGTATATTTTTTTTTAAAAAAAAGGGATTCAAATTGTTACTCACCCCTCACCACCCCAACCGTGCACCCTGCGCGATCACACACGGTGACCAGGTGGCACCATTGACCGCACGCTGCCACGTGGGGAGCGTTTGTGAATCGCGCACGATGACGCCCATATGGAAGCAGTTCGGATCCTCTGTCCCGAACTCGCCTCTGTCCCTCTGTCCCAAGCACAAAATGACAAAACAAAAAGCGTGCTTCTCACGTGACTTCGCCCACTCGCGATCAAATTTCCCTCGCGCAGTACCGTGCCCAAAATCCCTTCTCGCCGAACTCCCCCTTCGCAGACGAGCACGCCGCCGAACTCCCCCTTCGCAGACGAGCACGCGTGCCCTAAATCCCTACTTCTCGCTGCCAGATCTCGTCTCGCCTACTGGCTCCTCGCGTTCCCCTCTGGACCTCCTTCTCGAATGCCTACTTCTCGCTGCTTCTCGCTGCCCTAAATCAGTTCGGATCGCTGCTCTTCTCGGACGACTGGTGTTGGAGTGAGCGATCATCAAACAATCAATCCCTCCACTGCGCTGCTCTTCTCGCTCGCTGCTACTCCTCGATGGGCGCTGCGTGCTTCCACAGCCATCTTTCATGTGCCTCTTCTCCCGCTTCCTCAAATCCTGGTTTGGTCCTCTCCAGAAAGTGCAAGCTGTGTCCATGCTTGATCGAACTTATCATGTCCCCAGGGCTCATGCTTGATCGAAAATCGAACAACATCTTCTTTATACGACGAACAATATAAAGTTCAGAATGCATCTAACTCAACATTATATATCACAACCACACACGGATGACAACCATATAATCACAACAATACATATATATACCACAACTACGCAGTTAAAAATAAGTATAATAAATTTTGATAAAATAATACGTCAAATTGAAAGTCTACGAAAAATAAATACAAGTAAAGAAATAAAACAACATCATGTACCCTAAGGAAAATAGTCACAAAGGACAAGTCCGAATACGAGACTAAAGAACTAATGATAATGACTTGACTCTGTGAGACTATCAAATGAATCCTCTTCTGGCAGTACGAGTCGTAACTATCAACTACCTGAAACAAAAAATAAAAGCAAGGGATACGAGTGAGTCTAGGCTCGAGCTCTGCTAGTATAGTAAATAGATAAATGTATGGTGTAAATAAGGTAAATCAAGCAAGTAGTAACAAAGTATACAGTCACCGGAATAAAGAACATAAACAAATGCATAACCATACCTAACAATTCATATAATCTATGAGGGCATGATCGAAAATCCTATACTAAATTAATAAGCTGCTCATACTACTGAGCAAATCCAGATCATATAATAAATGCAAATCAAATCAGTATACGTATATCAATCAAATACAACAATTATAACTCATGCATCATATACAAATGATGCAATGATATGCGTCACTTCTACACATCAATCTAACAACCATCACATCACATCTATGTAACTGATCGGGTAAGGGCTGTGACAATTGTACACGCTCGCACAACCATCTCCTTTGAGTGACCGAGTGGACAAGATACTGGAAGAATCACTTCAATCCCTGGGAGAATCATCTCAATTCCTGAGAGAATCACCTCAATCCCGAATCCCAAGAAAAGGGAAAGCTTAACTGCTCTATATCAAAGATCCCAGGCGGATTGTACCTCTACTCTAGGAACAAGAGCGAGTGTACCTCTAAACCTCAAGCACAAGGGGGAGTGTGAACTCTACCCCATGGTCAACCTAGCCCTCGTAAATAATGGAGGGGTGTCACTGTCAACTACAACTCCAACAAGTACCACTAACCCTGAGTGGTCGAGTGAAGCAAACAGGATGACTGCTCGCACTCTGACAACTACCACTACCCCGAGTGGTTGAGTGGGAAAATCACTATATGACCGACGATAGACTTAACCACAAGAAAGTCGATAACCGTTAGTGTGCAAAAATACAATATTGTGCATAATACCAACATACTCAACCTCAATCAACATCATGTAATCAATATGAGACACATATATCAAACCAAATACCATACCAAATAAAATATGCAAGTAGTTTATTAGGTAGGATATATCTAATGTCAACCACACCCTAGATAGGTTACATGATGGTTCTAAAGTACTCGCGTATAAGTGAAACTCTTTAGGTCAGAAAAATAAACGTTGAGACTATATAACTGAAAACTTGGATTTTTACTCAAACACCAAGCATAGAAAAAGTATCAAGTAGGAAAACAAGTAGAATAAATCTAAGATAAATTATCCTACCCAGATAATAAAATAATCATGCATTTAAAGATAACCAAAGCTATAGAAACAAACAAGAAATATCCACATTGTAATGAAGTGTGTATCCGAAAGAACCTCCGCGATTGAAACATATACAAATGATCAATGTCATGTATCAAGGACACAGTTTAGTTATTTATACAATTACTAAAATAACTAAACTAAATACTAAACATGATTAAAATCAACCCTAACTATAACATCCATTTGATTAAATCATAAATAACAATGAGTTCCTAACCTAATTATCACAATTAGATTATTAGGTAAATTTCTAAACTAACCTAAGGAACTACCACCAATTCAAAACCCACCATGCATCATGTAGCTCATGGAAAAACACACATCCTAAATCCGAACCCAACATGTAATTCCAAATCAGAACATAAATCAAAAACCCCTCCCATGTCTCCAATCCAAAACCACAACAAACAAACTCGACATGCTCAAGTCTCCTTGATATATCTCAATTTCCCAAATCCAACTTTCAACCAAAGCTACTCACAACATCATGGGAACAACCAAAGATTCCAACTACACTGATCCTAAACACAAGTTGGAACCCAAACCTCACTGCAAACCTATAGAAGCAATAACAAATAGAACCCAATTTAGAAATCAACAAAACCCATCAAACAAGCTCACAACAGGCACACCAAAACCCAAAATCAGTTCACATGGACCTCCCAAACTTGCTGATCTACAATTCGTCACCAATTTAATTGTCAAATTGGAAACTAGCCATAAGGCCTTACAAGATCAGTTCATCCACAAATAAAACTAAATCAGAAATTGTTTCTAAAAGCTCAATTCATTAAACTCAAACCTAAACACAAATCCATTATCAAAGCCTATATATACTAGATCAATCTAAAACAACCAAATCTTACTTGAGTGGTGGCCGACGGTGGCTTGGTTGCGTGGATAAGGAAAGACACCAATTGTTCAGAGGAGGAGTGATTGGGTTCGGTAGCTCTCGATGAGGAGGAAAAGAGACTCGTGTGGGGAAATAGGGAGAAGAGGGAGAAGACTTGGCGTCAGTCAAGTGAGGAAGAATCACGATGGGGAGGAACTGCTGAGGCAGCGGTGGTTGTCACGTGAGGATGAGAAATGCATGCGAGCGTGCGGTGTTGGGGAGAAAATGAGAGAAATTCTGCGAAAAAAATTTAGGACAAATATATTAGTATTGACATTTTGCAAAATCCCCTTCTAATATAGACAATCCAATCCCTCAATTTTTAGGGATTTTTGTATTTAGCCCCTTGAATTTTCTATATTTTAACACGACTTGTTCCGAGCCTCCACTCAACTACGTTCAAGGACCCTCCCACATGGCACATGGGATCATGGCTCTGATATCACTTGTTGGGGGAACCAAAAGGAATTTAGATATCTCCATAACGGTATGATATTATCCACTTTATGCCTAAACACTCATAGTTTTGCTCTTGGGCTCTACCCAAAAGGTGTTATACTAATGGAGATATCTTTCCCACCCGATCCTCAACCTATGTCACGCCCCGAGACCCCCAGGAGCCGTTGATCCAATAGAAAATCGGACAGCACCTCTCCTGTCCGGCGGACAATTAACTGTTCATCTGCTCTGATCGATCTGGGTGACCGATCAGGATCCATTCTGATCGGTCTGGTGACCGATCAGGCTCCTCCCTGATCGGTTTGGGGACCGATCAGGAGCAGAACTTTAATTCAAATATGCTGTCAGAAGTCTGTTTTCACTGCCGATTCTCTGCTGCTTGCTGATTTCTCTTTGATATGCAATGCTAAGCCTCTGTTGGAGTGTGCAGGTGATAGCAGGTGATTCAAACGCTCAAGGAGGGTCAATGAGAGGCTTTCCTTGGAGCAGGTTTGGATCTATTGTGTTTTCAGGTCTCAACGGCGTCTGGCGCAACTGGCGACTGACGAAGGCGCGGCTGGCAACTGACGGAGGCTCAGCTGGAGGAGTGTCCAGTGGACTGAGTGCTCAGAGAGGTCAGTGGGTCAGAGTGTGAGTCAGTGGTGCTGATGGAGCTGGCGACGTTGAGTAGGAGCTTAAGAGACGAAGCTGGATGCAGAGGAGTGGGGCGGGACAGACAGAAAACTTGGGAAGTTGTTGCTGGGCTGTGTTCGTGCTCTCTGTTGCTTTGTTCTTGAGCGATCTTGTTGCATTCCAGTGAGAGCTTTGTGAGCTTCCCTTCTCGAGTGTCTCGTGTGCTTAATCTTGTATTCATCTACTGAGACAGCTTGTGGAGAGGTTACTCCACCGAGAAGGAGGCGCTTGATATCCGGTGTTCACCGGGGCTTGATCTGCCGACGATCAAGGGATCGCCCACCTCACGGGCACGCCAAGGAGTAGGGGCAAGTTATCCCCGAACCTTGTACATCTCCGTCTTAGCGTTTGTTTGGTTTGAGTTTCTTTCTCTGCTTAGTTTCTTTGTTCTGCATTTGCTTCCGCTGCCTAACTCTGAAGTGCAGAATAGTTTTGGAAAGCTCAAGAAATTGTGATTGTCTATATTCACCCGCCCTCTATAGCCATCTCGTTCCCAACAAGTGGTATCAGAGCTTGGTGCTCTGTTCACGGCTTAACATCCGAGAGCTTACAACAACGATGGCACCAAGAGAAGGGTTTAGCACCAGCCGACCTCCACTCTTCGACGACACTGATTTTCATTATTGGAAGTCGAAGATGGAGTATTATCTCAAGATGAACATCAACACATGGTTCGCTGTGAAGGAGGGCTTCATCCCTCCAAGAGATGGTGAAGGAAAAGAGCTAGGCTTCTCCATGTGGTCAGCTGAGCAAATCAAAAGGGGAGAAGCGGATGCTAAGGCTGTGGTCACCTTGCAATGTGGGATGACCAAAGACCAACTCATCAAAGTTGGTCCCTTTACAAGTGCAAAGGACCTATGGAACAAACTTATTGAGCTCTATGAAGGAACTCATGAAACCCGGACAGCCAAGAAGGATCTCCTTTACAGCCATATTCAGAACTTGACAATGAGAGAAAGTGAAACTGTAAGTATGTTTCATTGTCGATTCAAAAAGATATTGAACGGTCTCCACTCCATCAATGAAAAGGTAGAAAACCGAGACTTAGTGAGGTATATTCTCAAAGCTTTCCCTAGGAATACTTTGTGGTCATCCATGGTGGATGCCTACAAGGTTTCCAAGGACTTGTCAATCATTAAGTTAGAAGATTTATTTTGTGAGATGGAACTACATGAGATCTCTAACCAAAGCCCAAAAGAGAAAGGGTTTGCTTTAGTGGCAGGTGACAAGAAGAAGGAGAAGAAGGACAAGGATGAGAACACCTACTGTCATGTGGCTCTAGTGGCCTTAGAAGACTCATCCAAGGAGAGTGGAGATGAATCAAGCTCCTCAACCGCGCCTTCATCATCTTCGGATGATGAAGAGGTAATTTCTCCCGAAGTAGACAAGTGTTATAGAGCTATAGCATGTCTAACTAAGATGCTCAAAAAGTCCAAGAACAAAGTTAAATCCTTAAGACTAGAAGTAGAAAAACTGAAAACCTCTAAGGATGAGGAAATTAATGCTATGCATGATGAGTCCCTCCAAAATGAAAATAAGGACTTGAAAAGGGAAATTGAAAATCTCAAGAATATTCTTGAGAAATTTTCGACAAGCTCTAAAACTCTAGACATGATACTAAATTCACAAAAAGCGGTCTACAACAAGGTTGGCTTAGGTTACCAACCTAAAGAATCAAGTTTCATGTCATTGATGTCAAGAACACAATTTAGATCACAAAATAAGTCTAGGGGTCAAAAAGCTAGAAAGAAAATGATTAAGGCTTGGGTGCCAAAGTCATTTATTGAAGATGTTTTAGGTCCCAAAATATGGGTACCTAAAACTTCTATATTTAGAATTGTATAAGCATGGGTTGAGGGGGAGCATCTATCAACATGGGTGGTTGATACTTGGTGCTCCAAAAACATGGTCATTCCTAGTTAGGAATGTGCTTACCATTTCCTCAAATAAATTGATGACCATGTACACAATGTAGGTGATTGGACCAATTGAAAACTTGAATTCCCTACACAATGTAGATACATGGATTTTTCTATTGGGGATTGTCTTCATTTAGCTTTGTGAGCAGTAGGAAAAATCATTATCCATGCTCAAGGTTACATTAGTTCTAGAATGGACCAACAAGTTTTGAAATGAAAATTTATCACATGAACAATTTAGATTGACACATAACTTGCTTATACCATGGATTGCTTTTGATGATCAGTTTTATTTTTGAATTTCATGGTTCAAGCTTAAGAGGTTGTGTTTAGTGAACCTATGCCATGATTTTCTTGTTTGTGTTATACAACATGAATGTATGCTAAGGAAAGTAGCAACACATAACTGGTAATGATTAGGCATCAATAGACAAGAATATGAGCTTAAGGTTTAGGCTTAGGTTTTGCTTAAGATATTTTGTTTGGTGAATATGATCAAGTATGCCATGAGTTACGGTATGTGTTAGAGTATTGCATACAAATTTCTGAGGAATATATAGTTTATGATGATCATCACAAAACCTCACAAGGCAACGTCAATGCATGCTTTTGGAATGTTTTAAAACTGGTTAAGTGAGATAAAAGCATGTCGGACAAAATACGACCTTATGAATTGTATTGATACAATCATGTGTTAGAAAGATTGATCATGTTTTGAAACTAATTTGATACGAGCATGTTTTTGAAAATTTGACCATATTTTGTTTGTATCATGAAATCTGATCATGCTTAAGAACATACTGATCATGTTTAGCTACAAACCTGTTTATGATATTCAAGTTCATGTTTAGCAAAAACTGATCATGCCTTGATGAATCTTGATTTAGTTAAGGGACATAAACCATGTTGTTTATTTGTAATAAGGGAAACCCTTCATTAGAATCAAACAAATTAAAACCAATTGAGTTAGGGTTTGGGAACGGCTAAGAACTGAAACAAACTTGATTTCAGAGTTTCTGAAATCGATTTCTGAAATTTAGAACTCAGAAAACATCCTGTGTCGAACCTGATCGGTCCACAGACTGATCAGGAATCCCTCTGATCGGTCCGGTGACCGATCAGACCAACTCTGATCAAGGAACTCCCAGATCGTTCCAAATTGATCCAAAACCTCCTCAAACCAATATCTTCTTGTCGAATTGTATCAGTTTAATGATCATACAACACACAAATCTGATACAAACCGATTACAGTTGAAACATATTTGATCATCCATTGGTACAAACCTGGTACTAAGGGAGCATAAATTTGTTCAAGTGGTACAAACCTGTACTAAATTATGATTTGATACAAACCTATATTGGAATGTTCAATTCATAAGGAAGGGTTTGTTGAGTCACGACTCGTGTTTTTAATGTCGTATTTCGGAATTGTTTCTGAAATATCGAATATTAATAGAGTCTACTCCCCGGTTATGGAATGCCAATTATTAATGCAGTCTGATCAGGAATGTATCAGAGTTTCAGGAATTTTTCTGAAATCTGATCGCTCCCCAGACTAATCATAAATTCTTCTGTATCAAGTAATCAACGACCCTGATCGGTCACGGAGACAAATCAGGACCATGTGTCAGATACAGATGCATTCCTTACCTGTCATGTGAAGCATAGACGTATTTAACCATGATATATTTCTGTATATGTCTTCACATGAAACTCCAAATGTTAATGCAGTATGATCTTGAATGAATCAGAATTACAGAAATTTTTCTGAAAACTGATTATTCATAGATACATCAGAAATTTTTCTATATCAATCATAAGTCTGATAAAGCTGCATTATTACTTGTCATATGAAACATATACATGTTTGAACATGATATTATTCTGTATATGTTTTCATGTGCGATTCAAAAAATTATCCTTTGATTATTCTGGGTTTGGGGAGAGACCCTTGGTTGAGGGGGAGTTTGATGTTTAAACTTAATAATCATACCCTTTTTGATGTTTGACAAAGGGGGAGAAAATGGCTGATTAAGTTTATGGTTATTATAGGGGGAGGATCATGATTCCCTTATGAGAATTGAACGAACTTCAATTGATTGATACCTAAACTTAAATCGGGTTGTCAAACAACAAAAAGGGGGAGATTGTTGATGCAGTCTGGCCCGGTTGTTGTTTTGGTGTTTGACAATGATTTAAGTTTGGTTGAGCAAATTTGGGTTAAGTCCTGGTCGGGGACTGGGCATGAAATCCTGGTGAGTGAAGCTGGGTCCTGGTGAGTGAAGCCAGGTGATTGAAATCCCGGTGAGTGAAGCCGGGTCCTGGTGAGTGAAGCCGGCTAGGTTGAAATCCCGGTGAGTGAAGCCGGGTCCCGGTGAGTGAAGCCGGGTGACCAAAACCCTGGTGAGTGAAGCCAGGTCCTAGTGAGTGAAGCTAGGTTTGGAAAAGTCCTAATTCGGAAGGGTTGGGTCAAAAGTCCTAGCTTGGAGGGCTAGGTGAAAAGTCCTAACTTGGAGGGTTAGGTGCAAATTCCCATCCTGGAGAATTAGGTGAAAAAGTCCTGGCTTGGAGGGTCAGGTGCCTAGCTTGGAGGGCTAGGTTGGATGATGTTCTAACTCGGAAGAGTTGGGTGAAAAGTCCTAGCTTGGAGGGCTAGGTGAAAAGTCCTAACTTGGAGGGTTAGATGCAAATTCCCAACTTAGAGAGTTAGATGGAAAAATCCTTAGCTTGGAGGGCTAAGGTGGATGAATTCCTAGCTTGGAGGGCTAGGGTTGAGTCACTGGATCGGTCTGGTGACCGATCAGGGACATTGGCACGCTGCTCCTTAGTGGATCGGTCTGGTGACCGATCCAGCTATGTCTGATCGGACTGGTGACCGATCAGGGAGCGCACAGTGAGATTGGGAATCTACTATGTGGCTCCTGATCGGACTGGTGACCGATCAGGGAGCAGGCTGCTTCCTTGCTGTCTTGCTCCTGATCGGTCTGGTGACCGATCAGGGAGCAAACGGTGAGTGAGTTCCCTTGCAAATCAAAGTCTTGGATCGGTTTGGTGACCGATCAGGAATCTTGGGTTTGATTAAAAAGTAACTGTTCATCTGCTCTGATCGATCTGGGTGACCGATCAGGATCCATTCTGATCGGTCTGGTGACCGATCAGGCTCCTCCCTGATCGGTTTGGGGACCGATCAGGAGCAGAACTTTAATTCAAATATGCTGTCAGAAGTCTGTTTTCACTGCCGATTCTCTGCTGCTT
This sequence comes from Boesenbergia rotunda, assembly GCA_024364735.1. Taxonomy (NCBI): domain Eukaryota; kingdom Viridiplantae; phylum Streptophyta; class Magnoliopsida; order Zingiberales; family Zingiberaceae; genus Boesenbergia; species Boesenbergia rotunda. The sequence continues at coordinate 11,231 of JAGFNQ010008328.1, read as the reverse complement.
GCTGATTTCTCTTTGATATGCATTGCTAAGCCTCTGTTGGAGTGTGCAGGTGATAGCAGGTGATTCAAACGCTCAAGGAGGGTCAATGAGAGGCTTTCCTTGGAGCAGGTTTGGATCTATTGTGTTTTCAGGTCTCAACGGCGTCTGGCGCAACTGGCGACTGACGAAGGCGCGGCTGGCAACTGACGGAGGCTCAGTTGGAGGAGTGTCCAGTGGACTGAGTGCTCAGAGAGGTCAGTGGGTCAGAGTGTGAGTCAGTGGTGCTGATGGAGCTGGCGACGTTGAGCAGGAGCTTAAGAGACGAAGCTGGATGCAGAGGAGTGGGGCGGGACAGACAGAAAACTTGGGAAGTTGTTGCTGGGCTGTGTTCGTGCTCTCTGTTGCTTTGTTCTTGAGCGATCTTGTTGCATTCCAGTGAGAGCTTTGTGAGCTTCCCTTCTCGAGTGTCTCGTGTGCTTAATCTTGTATTCATCTACTGAGACAGCTTGTGGAGAGGTTACTCCACCGAGAAGGAGGCGCTTGATATCCGGTGTTCACCGGGGCTTGATCTGCCGACGATCAAGGGATCGCCCACCTCACGGGCACGCCAAGGAGTAGGGGCAAGTTATCCCCGAACCTTGTACATCTCCGTCTTAGCGTTTGTTTGGTTTGAGTTTCTTTCTCTGCTTAGTTTCTTTGTTTTGCATTTGCTTCCGCTGCCTAACTCTGAAGTGCAGAATAGTTTTGGAAAGCTCAAGAAATTGTGATTGTCTATATTCACCCCCCCTCTATAGCCATCTCGTTCCCAACAGAGAACTCCTGTCCAAAATAATATCCGCGATGAACGAGCTATGTCAATGCCCTGCATATAAAAGCATAATTTATAAGTTAGCAATCCAAATGATTCATAACCCAACATACCATCTGGATTAACTAGGGTTAATTGAAATTAATCAATCCCAATTAAACCCTTGATTCCTAACCACCAACTCAAAGCCCTCATGCACAGAGTCACAACACACTACAAGAAAAAAGTGAAACAACAACGCTTTTTCCGCGTTGTTGTTAATGCTTAAAAAGCGATGTTGATGAAGCCGTTGTAGAAAGTATATCTACGACAACGCTTTTTCTGCGTTGTGGTTTGGAGCAAAGACAACGCTTTTTTCGCGTTGTCTATTGGTTTTTAAAAAGCGTTGTGGTTTGGCACAAAGACAACGCAAAAATCGTGTTGTGTATTGTTACTTAAAAAATGTTGTCTTTTTAATATGCAGTGTTTTTCACAATTTATAATATTCACAATTTATAAACATTTTTATTCACAATTGATAATATTCATAATTTACAATATTCACAATTTACAAGCATTTTTATTCACAATTGATAATATTCACAATTTACACTGATAATAGTTTACAAAATTCACTTATAATACAGTGCATTATTTACAAAAGTGTTTGTATTCCATATTAAATACAAAAAATATCTCAATTCACAAGTTCTATAAAACTTCATCATTCACAAGTTGTTCTTTGGGGCTGCTTGTTAACTCGATCTGCTTTAACACTGCATAAAAATAATAAATTGGGATAAGAGATTATATACACACAAATAAGACTGCTTCTATATGTGACAACTAAAAAGAATATAAAGCATACCTAGATGAACTATTAGAGATTATGATAAACAGAATCAATGAAGAACTCATCGTGGGCCCAAGGTCTCTCATTCCCCCCTTGCCAGATGAGCGTCAGACTTTTAGGCTGCTTGGGAACAGAAATGAGAAGCACCAAAGTTTTCTCTGATTTTCCTCGAACACTTGATTCTCCTGAGGAAGCTAATGAACCACCATGGTTCTTAGTGGATCAGGTGGAATGATGGTTTGCTAAGAGAGATTATGACATCAAAGCTCACTTGATGGTGTGAGTTGAGGAGCGAGGTAAGAATTAGAACTTAAAAGACTAACTTGTTTGTAATAACATACCTTTTGTTCTTGTGTTACAAAGAGATAGCATTTCATTTAAGAAAATAATAAGCCAAAAAATGTAATTCCTTCAATCTATGAACAACACTCAGATGATTGAGATATGAAAATAATAATAATAAGCAGAGAGACCCTTAAGAAATATAAAATGTGAGAACACAGGTGCTAACCTGAAGCAACTCCCAGCCAGCACCATCTCCCAGATCTAGAAACTTGACAGCTTCTGATAATCGATCGTCTGCAGAACAATACCTGCAGAAGAAGATATAATCAAGTCACAAATTATGTTGTCGATAATAAAAAGAATGCATAAATGATATGATTTGTCAGATAATATAACAAAACTGAGAAAAGATATTACTGTATTGCATGCAAAGATTTACAATAGTTGCATAGAATACAACTGTGGCGTGAATATGATAAGAGCAAATAAATCTGTAGCTGCAGTGTGATATAATGAAAGAAAATAAAATTGTAGCTTTGCTGAGAAAACAAAGTAAATAATTGCAGTTTAATCATCAGCATCTCTACGGAAAGAAAAAATGGAATGGGATTTGAGAACAAGAGGAAAATAAAACAAACAAGGGCTTTAATGCAAAAAATTGTCAAATCCACAACTAATGTTCCAATAGGTATAAATCCTTTGTTCAGTCAGCATTGTGTCAGTTACAGATACAAAATCAGAACATAGCCAAGAAAATTTAACAGATATAGCAGCAGTAGAACTCAGTCAAAAAGGTATCACAGTAGCCAAAAGTTATTAATGCTATAAACAAAAGAAACATGAGCAGCAAGATATCTGAAGGTAGGAGCAGTTGGGAAGAAGACAGGAGGATGTATGTATCAAGAATGTGGATAGATTATTAGATGGAGAATCTTGAAATAAATAGTGTTAAAGCTAGAGCGGCAGTTAGTAGCCACAAGAGAGATTTATTATTATCGACTCTTTCTGCATTATTGCTATTGTAATAGTACCATCAATATGTGTTTGTGTTAAAGACAACAACGCCAACAAAGAAAGCTTTCTTTTATTTACTGATTCCCTTGCTTAGGTTAAGATTTCAGAGAAGCTCCTTCAAGGAGTTTATATCAACCACCATACTGGTAGATCAATTCAGAACTCGGATGAGTTCAGCGGAAGATCAGCAAGAAATGTTTCAGTTGTTCATAGGCTTCATCAGATTATACCTTCTCTTTAATTTTTTACCTGGTTCTGCAATGGCTTTGATCAGGTGTTTCCAGGGTCAAACAAAGAATATACTGCACTTTTGTGGATGTCTGGCACCATGAAATTTGGCACTGTGGATGCTCCAAAATCTTTTAGAGAGACACTGTTAAGCTATTTGGGACTGGAAAGATGTTCTGTGGCTTTGGAGGGTTAAGTATCAACTGCAGCCAGGCCAGTGCACTCTCTATGCTTTCTATGGTTCTCCTGGAACTTCCCTTTTTGTTATGTCAGTTGTTATCATGTACTATTATCTCAAGTAAACCTCCTTGGTTCACTTCTTTTTATTTTTTTAAAGTGATGTATATGTTTGCTCCCATATGATCAGAGAACAAGAATTGAAATTTCATTCTTTGACTTCTCAAATTGGTGACACAAACTGTTTCATTAGTGTTTCACGAAATCAAGACAGCAACACCAACAGAACAATCAATTGGACATTCGGAACTGTGACAAGAGGGAAAAAATCAACACCAGAGAAGATATTCAAGGTCAGAAAGGAAGGGTTAGCACATTTGAGGCCAGATGGAATGGAGTGAATGACGATAAACACCAAGGTATGCGTCACCACCCAAATTTTGTTTTTCATTTGAGTTCCAGCAAATCATGAAGATGCAACACAATTGAACCATTCTTGCAAACAAAAGGATAAAAAACAACATAACTAAAATTGAGTTTCTTACTCTCTTGCTGCGAGAAGGTCAAGCTGGAACATGTTTTCAAAAAGTCTCTGGAAATTGGCATCTCAATTGTTTAGATATTGTGTACACAAAAACAGAAAGTACAGTGCATGCTCTGATAGTAACTTTTCTACTTACTTGCAAGGAAATTCTATCAATAATCCCAGCCTCACAAAAAGGAACAAATGCTAAGTATGCAAAAAGAAATCCTGCTTCATATCTGTTTAAAGTGAACCACTACTTTAAGAATACTTTGCTTGACAAAGTTACACAAATTTTAGAATAATTGTAACATGATCATATCACCAAGAGCACTGGAAAACCTACATGTCATCTGCTATTCCATAAGCTCGTCTCTCCAAAGGAGTGAAAGCCCCAGCTGCTGATGCTCTTCGCCATAGCCCTTCTGATAACACACTCTCAGGTGCTCCTAAAGATGAATACCTGTAAAATTCCTTTAGTCAATTACAGGTATTATATTATGAATCTGAAGCGGCAAAAGAAGACATAGAGATGTAAGGAACTCAACTGGACAACCAATTCTAGAGAAATAATAAATTAAACATTTCCCATTTTAACAGAGGCACAAATCAAACTGTAAACTAGCATTAGTTAAGTAACTTCCAAGTTTTGAACAGCTGCTGAAATACAAATAACTACTGCAGAAACAGTGAAAAGAAAACTTCTGATGATCTGGTTTCTAAAGTAGGCCTTCAGACTCTCATGTTCATGTATATAGGAAAGATGTAGCTTATACAAACTTTTCCAATTCTAGGATGGAATTGGTCATGCTGATTACAAGTAGAAATAGTAAAAAATGACAATGTAGTGCTATGATTGTCCTGTTCAGAATTAGAAAATAGTGTGTTGATAAAAGAACCAAGGTATCTTGTTCTTTGAAGGATTTTTCAGAGGAAAACTCAGGAAGGAATTCTTAGCTTACCTTATATCAACTGCAAAGGACAAGTCACGAAGTCTTGGCACCAAATATGCCACATTCTTCTCCATGATGGTGCTGTCAAGATAAATTAAATCACCTTCTATCTTTTTCTATCATGAATTAAAATGCCAACGAGTGCCTGGAGATAAAAGTCTACTGGGGTAATATACTTTAAGATAACGGAAGAAGGACCAAGACTCTGATGCAATCTATTGTGATTGTGCAGGTAAGCCAAGCCATTGATAGCCCCATTTAGCAGTTTGATTATAAAAAACCTTCTCTGGTTAATCTTTTCCTCATTAAAAGGATTCCTAAAAAACATCCCTCCGGCATTTTCCTCTGAACTTTTTTGACTCGTACGCATGCAGTAATCAGCAGCACTATATTTCCCATCATTTCTGAAAGCAAGCCACTGCAGTGAAACAACATTAGCAATAACCATCACGTTGTAAATGCATAAAAGAAAAGTTCATTGTCAGAGACACCTGCTCCCCAGTTTTGGTCTCAAAACCACCTAGTAAAAGCTGAAGATTAGGACAAATGCGATCTGGATTGTTCTGCAAGGCAACACAACTAACTATAATAAAGTACATCACCCAAGATTAAGAAATTCAAAACAAGGTTTCAAGTGAAAATCCTTCTTTCCAGGATATTATTATTGAGCAGCAAAATCAAGTTGCCTTACCTGAAGGAAAACATAGGTACTTAACTCATTAGTAGCCATAACATCAGCTTCTACACCACCAGTTCGTCGTCTAGGATATACCTCAATCCACATTAACCTAAGTCTCAGTAACAAAGAAACATTGTGAAAAATTAATAACAATATTTTAAAAAGTGTCCTTTGTGGAGGTATGTGTGTATGCAATGTGGGATCATATTCAAAATCCTATATGCACATTGGAATCTAAAGATATCGTGATGAAATCTAGATGACCAATGTGCGGAGCAGCAATCGAAAGTTATGGGAGAAAATTTTAAAAAATTTTGAACTACTCAGATCAAAACCCTAACCTTTGCGAACCCCTCAGCCAATCCCGGTTTGCGTCCCGAAGAAGACGGTGACCTTCTTCCTCTCTTGGTCCTCCTCCACATCTAGCTGGGTCTTCACGACCGGCGGCTTGGCAGGCTTACTTCCGCTCGATGTCCGGACGAAGAAGATCGATGCGCAGCCGACGAGGATGGCGACGACGGTGCTCAGGATGACGATCAACCATTGGTTCTCTGCGGAGGCATCCCAGCGCCGGAATCGAGCACATCTCCACCAGAGAGGGAGGTGATGACAGCGGAGATGTTCAGCAGCGCGAGGGAAAATGCGAAGCAGAGGGATTCGGCAACGTTTGACGCTTAGGGTTTTGGCAAAGAGGGGAAAAGTGAGAATGGAGTTTTGGCGCTTAGGGTTTTGGCAAAGAGGAGGAAAATGTCGATTTCGTGGAGAGGAGAGGACGAGGGAAGTGGCAATGAGGGAGGTGGAGGGAGGTGGAGGGAGATATTTCGCGGAGAAAAGAAGCGCGAAGAAATTTTTCGCGAGCCGCCGAGGTTTGGCAATGAGCGAGGGATGTGTTTTTTATTTTAGCGGGAAATACGACAACGCTTTTAAAAAACGCTTTTGTAACAGCGTTGTCTTTCATCCGAAACCACAACACTAAGCACATCGCATCATTATAAAACGTTGTCGTTATTAAAAAGTAAAACACATAGACAACGCTTTTCACTAAAAACGTTGTAAAACAAAAAAAGACAACGTTTTTTTTTTAAAAACGTTGTCGATTGGGCGTTGTTGATTGCAAAAATTCTTGTAGTGACAACCAAAAACGGATCAAACCTCAAACAAATCCATACAGCTTGAATTCGCTTCAAGAAGCAGAATCGACATATTACCCTACCGATCCAACCAAAACAAGAACAGGAACTCAAAACAACTCGAAAACAAACACAAAACCCAAACTCACAGTAGATCATCCCAAACCTAATCAAGGTGAGCACGATCTGAAGCTCAAAACCAAGAACATCCAAGCAAAGAGGAATTGGCGCACAAGGCCACCCAGATCAATCCATCAGCAAGACCCAAAAACTCACGGCCAAGGAAGGAGTAAACTCAAACCAAATTCTTGTTCTAAAATCTGTTGGGAACGAGATGGCTATAGAGGGGGGGTGAATATAGACAATCGCTTGCCCCTTGAAAACTTATCACGATTTCTGCAACTCAAATATCAGTAGCACAGCGGAAAGAATGGAAAATAGAGTATGCAGAAAAACCAAATGAATGCAAAACACACACAGCTAGCAAGATCGCTAACAAGGAGGGTTTACAAGGTTCGGGGATAACTTGCCCCTACTCCTTGGCGTGCCCTTGAGGTGGGTGATCCCTTGATCGTCGGCAGATCAAGCCCCGGTTAACACCGGATATGAAGCAACCTCCTTCACGGTGGAGAAACCTCTCCACAGCGTGTTTCAAACAATGATATATAATGAGCACAATGAAACAACAACAAGAAGGTCTTACTCCAACACTTAGAGAGGATAAAACACAACAAGCTTCCCTGAGCTCCACCCAGTGGCGATCTCATGCAGACCCCTGTCTGCTTCGTGTCTTCCCACTGTCGGACTCCAAGCTTCTTGTTTTCTCCTTCAAGTGCTCAAGTATGATGATTGCTTCTCAATAGCTTGCTTAGAATCGTTGGAGAACTCAAGAACAGCAAGCTTGTAGCAGCAGAACGCAAGAACACAAAGCTGTTTTTCAAACTGAATCACTTGCTCGATTAAACTCTACCGCCTCGTCTTCTCGCGCTTCCTTTTGTTTCTCCGCCAAGCGACAAGTGACACCATCTTTGTAGCTCCCAGCTACTCATCTGCCAACGCCAGCCTCTACTGAGCTATCTCTGGACTCACTGAGCTCCTCAGTCGAGCTCCAGTCTCCGCTCCAGTCTGCAGCTCGCCGTTGCAACCTGAGATGGGAAAAGGGACAAACCTACTCCAAGGAAAGCACGCTTTGACATCTCCTTGAGTGTTTGAATCCTCCCCTGTCACCTGAAACTCAATCAGAGCATTAGAGCAGAAGATCAAGCAGTATATCAAATCTCAGGAACATACATCAGCAAATCGGATACGATCAGACGCTCTGACGACGTCTGACAGTGAGATTTGAATTAAAGTGATCGGTCACCGGACCGATCCAGGGTGTGTGGATCGATCACCAGACCGATCCACTGCTTTGCTGGGATTCCCAGCTCTCGCAGCAATACACGCCTGATCGGTCACCGGACCGATCAGGGTGAATCCTGATCGGTCACCAGACTGATCAGATTGGATCCTGATCGGTCATCCAGACCGATCAGAGCAGATGAACAGTTACTTTTTAATCAAAACCAAAATTCTTGATCGGTCACCAGACCGATCCAAGACTCTGATTTGCAAGGGAACTCACTCACCGTTTGCTCCCTGATCGGTCGCCAGACCGATCAGGAGCAAGACAGCAAGGAAGCAGTCTGCTCCCTGATCGGTCTCCGGATCGATCAGGAGCCACACAGTAGATTCCCAATCTCACTGTGCGCTCCCTGATCGGTCACCAGTCCGATCAAACATAGCTGGATCGGTCACCAGACCGCTCCACTAAGGAGCAGCGTGCCAAAAGTCCCTGATCGGTCACCAGACCGATCCAGTGACTCTACCCAGCCCTCCAAGCTAGGGATTCATCCACCTTAGCCCTCCAAGCTAAGGATTTTTCAATCTAACTCTCCAAGTTGGGAATTTACACCTAACCCTCCAAGTTAGGACTTTTCACCTAGCCCTCCAAGCTAGGACTTTTCACCTAGCCCTCCAAGCTAGGACTTTTCACCCAACTCTTCCGAGTTAGAACATCATCCAACCTAGCCCTCCAAGCCAGGACTTTTTCACCTAATTCTCCAGGATGGGAATTTGCACCTAGCCCTCCAAGTTAGGACTTTTCACCTAGCCCTCCAAGCTAAGACTTTTCACCCAACCCTTCCGAATTAGGACTTTTCCAACACCTAACCTCCCAGGTTAGGATTTTCCAACACCTAGCCCTCCAAGCTAGGATTTTCCACACCTAACCTTCCAGGTTAGGATTTTCCAACATCATGCCTAATCCTCGATTATGACTTAATCATAATCATTATAATCATCACAATCATCACACCTAACCTCCCAGATTAGGACTTTCCATATCATGCCTAATCCTCGATCAGGACTTAATCATAATCATCATAATCATCCTCCTAAACTAAAATCGTTGTCAACACCAAAACAACAATCAGGGCCAGACTGCATCAACAATCTCCCCCTTTTTGTTGTTTGACAACCCGATTTTAAGTTTAGGGATTCTCAATCAATTTTCCAACATTATGAATCATAGGGGAATTCAGATCCTCCCCCTACAACATGGTCATTCTAAACTTAACCAATCACACTCTCTCCCCCTTTGTCGAACACCGAAAAGGGGTAAGAGGGACTGTTAAGATAAACTCCCCCTCAAACCTAGAGGGTCCCAACCCAAAAATGTGATAATTTGTGGATTAATCATACGAACACATGTGAAAAGTTTAAGGTAAGATATAGCAGTCACATGTATCATATGAATGTGAAATATAGTCTCCCAAAGTATGCCATAATATTCATAAGGATCAACTAGACATGGCAATGTAAGCATGAATATGGCAATCGAATAATCATGCAGATAATAGATATATAATCAGCATGGCATCAACAATAGTAGATAAGCATGACAGATAAGTCAAAGCATGAGAACATCCAAGCAAGTAGCAAAATATGTGTGACTCAAGGTCACACCAACAAGGTCAGAGGGCATACAGCCCAAAAGTAAGACATCATCACTCGACAGCAACATCGTCATCAGAATCATCAATACATATGATATCCCCAGGTGAAGGACCACTGGGGGATACACCATCAGGAAATGTGTGATGATACCACTCTTCATACCATCGGTCCTGGAACGAGCTCATCTCAGAGACCTCAGATGCTAGAGCATCTAGACGGCGATCGAAGGACTGAAACTCAGAGTTGACTTCCTGTTGCCAGAGCTCGGAAACATGTAATTCGTGCCGCAGCATCCGCTCTATCTCCGCAACCTGCCAGCACAGGTCAGGAGCCTGCTCATCGTAATCGTCAGTAGAGTGCTCTGTGCCAAGGGCCGCTCTCGGTAACTCGCCCATGGGTCTCCGATCCTTCCACTGCAGCCCCCGTGATCCCACAACCACACCAGACTGAGCCAGCATGCGTCTATCCAGACGACAATGCTGTCGTACCATAGGCACAATGTGACCCTGTGAAATATCGATGCCTACCGACTCCAGCCAGGCAGTGATGATGTGACCGAACGGCATATAGACTGACTGGGATAACGGCATACTGTGGGCGATGATAGAAAAATAGACTGAAGCCACTGGGTAAAAATCTAGCTGCTGATGCATGTCATAGAGCATCAAACAGTGGAATGGGTGGATCTTATCAAGATGTTTCGAGGTAGTGGGGAGAAGACAATTGGTGATGATTTTAAATAACACATAGTCAACGGGCGAAAGTTGAAGAGCAGGAAAAGTGGGAAACGCCCGGGTGCGCCCACCAGAACCCTCTGGCCTGGGATGACCTAGAAAGTACTCATAGATGGAATCGGAAGTCACTCCATTGAAAGGAACTGGAAAGGGAGTAGGAGGAAAAGGGTAGAGGAAGAAATCATTGGTTGACCTGCGACACCCTAGAAAAGTAGTGAAAATAGATTGATTGAAATCGAGATCGATACCGGTGACACGAGTCCGCCATCCCGTGCCCTCCCCATTGGCCAGATTATTGTAGAATTCAGAGATCAAGTCAACATTGATCGGCCTTTCTAAGAAAAGGATGTTTTGAAGCCCATAGTACTCAATGATTCCTTTTATCGTAGGGCAATGTTCATAAACGAAGGTTCGGTCCACTGATCGACATGGCATTAGTTCGAAGTTGTGCCAATGAAAGTCTAGAGCATAGAGAATGTTCGGAAATCTAGGATGCGGGGGTGATGGAGGCCTTAAAGGAGATGTAGATGATGAGGAAGTCTTCCCTCTTGAACTACCCTCCGCTACCTCCTTTCCCTTAGATGACTTTCTAATAAGATTTGAATGGATCATGACACATAGATTGAATCATACAAGAGTTGATCATCAGATGAGACCCAATCAAAAGATAGACATAAAAGTTTGGTCATAAGAAATGAGGAAGAGGGTCACGGTAAGAAATAGGTCCCGGCACAGCAGCAAGTAAGAACAAAAACCATGGTTAGCTTCACAAACATATATTCTATGATCTCTTGGAAACGGGAAATGAAGCCAAACACTTACTTTGGTGCCATTGAAATTGTTTGAAGGGATTGGAAGACCCGCGACAGAGAGAACGACGCGTGAAGGAAGA
>JAGFNQ010008327.1:0-20686 GCA_024364735.1 Boesenbergia rotunda | reverse complement strand
TCTATAGATCTTAATGCCTAGAATGCAGGCTGCTTCACCTAAGTCCTTCATTGCGAAACAAGTCCCCAACCAAGTCTTCACAGACTGTAGCGAAGGGATGTCGTTCCCAATGAGTAGTATGTCATCCACATACAAGACTAGGAAGACTACTGTGCTCCCACTAACCATCTTGTAGACACAAGGTTCATCTTCGTTCTTGATGAAACCAAACTGTTTGATCGCATCATCGATCGAAGATTCCAGCTCCGAGAAGCTTGCTTTAGACCATAAATGGCCTATGGCAGCTTGCATACTCTGCCAGTATGCTATGGATCTACAAAACCCTCAGGTTGTGTCATGTACACATCCTCGAGAAGGTTTCCATTCAGAAACGCTGTCTTGACATCCATCTGCCAGATATCATAATCGTGGTAGGCTGCAATAGCAAGCATGATCCGAATAGACTTAAACATCGCTACTGGAGAAAAAGTTTCATCATAGTCAATACCATGAATTTGCTTGAAACCTTTAGCTACCAGTCTACCCTTATAGGTATGAGTAAGTCCATCCATGTTAGGCTTTCTCTTAAAGACCTATTTACACCCAATGGGTTTGACCCCTTCAGGTGGATCAACCAAGGTCCAAACTTGGTTAGTGTACATGGATTCCATTTCGGATCTCATGGCTTCCAGCCATGACTCAGAATCTGGGCTCATCACAGCTTCCTGATAGGTGGTAGGTTCATTCTCAATGATCATAACGTCATCATGGTCAGACAAGAGAAATGAATATCTCTCAGGCTGACGACGTACCCTATCAGACCTGCGAAGAGGTAAGTCTACCTGAACAGGTTGTTGTTCCACAATTTCTTGTGTAACAATCTCATCCACAATTTCTTGTGGTTCCTGTTCAGTATCCATCAAGGGCTCAGTGCTATGGTCGTTGTCTTGAATTTCTTCAAGATCAAACGAACTCCCACTAGTCTTTCTAGAAACAAAATCCCTTTCTAGAAAGACCCCAGTCTTAGCAACAAACACTTTGTGTTGACTGGGAATGTAGAAGTAATATCCCTTAGTTTCCTTGGGATATCCCACGAAATAGCACTTATCAGATTTGGGTCCCAGTTTGTCTGAGACTTGACGTCGTACGTAAGCCTCACAACCCCAAACCCTCATGAAAGACAACTTGGGACTCCTCCCCGTCCATATCGTATATGGTGTCTTCATGACAGCCTTTGATGGAACACGGTTTAGTGTGAACGCTGCCGTGTCTAGAGCATATCCCCAAAAGGATATAGGAAGATCTGCGTGACTCATCATAGATCGTACCATATCTAATAAGGTACGATTCCTCCTTTCGGATACACCATTCCACTGTGGTGTTCCAGGGGGAGTGAGTTGGGATAGAATCCCAGACTCAGCTAGGTAGTCACGAAACTCATGGCTCAAGTATTCTCCACCTCGATCTGATCGAAGTATCTTAATACTCTTGCCAAGTTGGTTCTGTACTTCATTTCTGAATTCTTTGAACTTTTCAAAGGATTCAGACTTATGTGTCATCAAATACACATAGCCATATCTACTGAAGTCATCAGTAAATGTGATGAAGTACCTGTAACCACCTCTGGCAGCGACATTGAAAGGGCCACATACATCACTATGTATGAGTCCTAACAAGTCTGTCGCTCTTTCGCTATGTCCACTAAAGGGAGTCTTAGTCATCTTGCCTAGAAGGCATGACTCGCATGTCTCATATGATTCAATATCAAATGAGTCCAGCAAACCATCCTTATGGAGCTGGGACAAGCGACTCTCATTTATGTGGCCTAAGCGACAGTGCCAGAGATAGGTTGGGTTCAACTCATTTGATCTCAACCTCTTGGTATTCACGTTATAGATAGGGCTTTCTAAGTCTAGAATATAGAGGCCATTCATCAGATGTGCGCTACAATAGAACATATCCTTTAAATAAACAGAACAACATTTGTCCTTTATTATGAATGAAAAACCTTTGTTATCTAAACATGAAACTGAAATGATATTCTTTGTTAGTACAGGTACATAACAACAGTTATTCAATTCCAGTACAAGCCCAGAGGGTAGAGATAGAAAGTAAGTCCCTATAGCAACAGCAGCAACCCTTGCTCCATTGCCTACTCGTAGGTCCACCTCGCCCTTGGCCAATGCCCTGCTATTTCTCAGCGCCTGCACATTAGTACAAATGTGAGAAGCACATCCAGTATCTAATACCCATGATGTAGAAATAGAAAGGTTGACTTCTATAACATTTATACCTGAAGTAGAAGTCTCACTTCTCTTCTTCTTCAGATCTTCCAGGTATACCTTGCAGTTCCGCTTCCAATGCCCAGTCTTACCGCAGTGGAAGCAGGTAGCATCCTTAGCAACCCCACCTTTAGGTTTGAGTGTTGAAGAGCTGGCTTCGCCCTTGGTTTGGGTCTTACCCTTACCTTTGGGCTTCCACTTGCCCTTACCCTTGCCCTTACCCTTGCCCTTTTGTACCATTAGGACGGTACTGGACTTGGCAGTGGTGAGATTAGGCTCAGCAGTTCTTAACATGCTGAGTATCTCGGGCAGTGGTTTGTCTAATTCGTTCATGTTGTAATTCATGACGAATTGACGGTAACTTTCCGGCAACGATTGCAGGATCAGATCGGTAGCCAGCTCTTGGCCCAAAGGGAACCCCAACCTCTCGAGGTTCTCGACGTACCCAATCATTTTGAGTGCGTGAGTTCCTACAGAGGTTCCCTCTTTCATCTTGCATGAAAAGAGGGCCTGAGTCACTTCAAACCTCTCATGCCTTGCCTGCCCTTGATATAATTGCTTGAGGTGGCCAATCATATCGTAAGCATTCATGTTCTCGTGTTGCTTCTGAAGCTCAGAGGACATGCAGCATAGCATTAGGCACGACACGTCTAACGCGTCGTCTTGATGCTTCTGATGAGCATCTCTAACGCTACGGATGGCTGAGGGTGGTGGTGCTTCAGGAACTGCTTGCTCTAGAACGTACAGCTTACGTTCCTGTTTGAGGACTATCCTCAAGTTCCTGTACCAGTCCAGGAAATTAGCTCCAGTGAGCTTGTCCTTCTCAAGGACAGATCGCAGAGAGAGAGTGTTCGCGTTTGTCATGGTAATCTACAACATAAAATACAGAGAATAAATATCCACCATTGTATCATATTTATCATTTAACTAGGCCTTTAATTAAATGATGCTCCCACTGAATTATAGGGCTTTGGTAGAATCGAGTCATAGATGTGGTAAAACCACACTACTAGATCCACACCAACTAACTATAATTCTCGTAGGTCAAGATCCACATCATACTACGCCTTGAGTTAGCTTTGGCTAAATCGCCCAAGACTTAGTATGATCGGTAGGTACCAATTACCAATTACATCTCTATGCAACTCTTGTTTATAGGATCAAGAATTAACATTTATGAATAATCTTGAGTTAGCTTTGGCTAAATCGCCCAAGACTATTGATAAATGCGATCTTGTCCTACCTTTCCAACTATTGGAATATGCCTATAGTTAGGCTCGATCCAATTGAGCTAACTAGTTACTCAATCTAATTGAGCTCAATCTAACCCAAGCGTGATAGGCGGGACCAAGGTTGTCCCTCCGCATCCCACCAAGATTAAATGCATTGCTCTGCTTTGGCAGATTCAACAATCGCATATGATCATGGTAGTGATGGGTATCAAGGCTCGTTAGGCATATACGAGTTGATTTCGATTTAGATCTAATCTAATCGATGATGTGCATCGTATCAAGGCATTTATTAAATCTAATTTAACCTAAATGTGTACTAGGTGCACATCAAAATGTGGTTCCCACATTACATGTGCATCACATACACTCATGTATATTCTATTCTATACTAACATGCATCACATACATATAAGCAAAAATAAAATATACAAGAAAATTAAGTGTGATTAGTCATGGCCCTACTAAGATCTTCTCAAGCCAATGAGAAGATCTTTTGGTCAACCTAGGGTCTAGGCAGCAGCTTCTCCAAGCTCCTCCTTCCAGAACCCTATGTGTTGTCGGCTTGCTTCCCACGAGTCCGTCTTCTCCAGAATTGCCTTCATCTTTAATTTTGTACATTACAAAATTTATACTCGAGTTACATTCGAGTCTTAAACTAATTTTAACAGAAATAATAAAAAAAAACCGACACGCAGGTCGCAATCACAATACAACACCCACAACACAAATAACGGCACGCAGGCCGTAATATGAATTACACACATATTTTAATCTAATTAAAATAGGGTTTTGGGCCATGATCATCACACTTCTGTACATAATTCAAAATTATGTAATTTTATAAATTTTATATAATTTTTCTACTGATTTTTAGAATTTTTCCGAGTCACAACTCCGCGGCGGTCCCGGTAAGCGGGTTTCGGGCGTAATCGCGAGACAAGGCCCCTTGCGGGGTTAGGGGCAGCGCCCCTACTCGTGAAATAACCTTCACGAGTGTCTTCTTGCGATTATACAACGCTTTAACCCGCTGTCCCAAAAACCATTTGGGCGAAACTTGCCGTTTCGGAGAAGTTTTTCTCGGTGGCAAAGTCTACAAGTGCTTCGCACTCGTCGCTTTGCCTCTACGAGAAAAATTACTCAAAAATCCTAAAATTTAGAAAAATTACAGAAGCAAATATTTATCTAAATTTTGTATCTAATACAAAAAAAATAAAAACAAAACGAGCACAAGCTTCGCTCGTGGCTCTGATACCACTGTAGGGTTTTTCGGGCCACGAAAACCGCTTTTTCGCGTCGCGGAAACCCCGAAAGCCCCAATAGCAAGGATCCGAGCGAAGAAAGCCATTTCAAAAATTACGAGTGCTCGTTTACATGCTTCAAAACCCGATCTACTCCTAGATCTAAAGAGGGATAAACATTTTACCTTTGATGCGTGCCCCGTTTAATCCCGTTCGCTCCTTTTGGATGTCGAATCTCTAGGACGTCAAGTGCCGTCCCTCTAGAAGTATCCACGCGAACAAAAGTAGATGGATGAAATCCTTTAGGTGTGCTAGCACCTTGTAGGATTCGGCCAAGAGGAGAAGAAGAAGAAGAACTCCAACAATTGGAGAGGAAGAAGAGAAGACACACTTAAGGAAAAATGAACAAAAACCCCTTTTGTTCTCTTTGTGGCCGGCCACTTAATGGCCATTAATGGCCATTAAGTGGCCGGCCATAATGGCCACTAATGCCATTAGGTGGCCTTCCTAACCCCCTTTCAATTTGAATTCAAATTCAAATGGGGGGAAACCAAGCCAAGTCATCACTTGGTCAAGTCAAGGTGAGGTGGCCTTTTGGTCAAGTCAAACTTACCTTTTATGGAATTTCCATATTTAGTCAAGTCAAACTTGACTCCATTTCTTCTCCCATGTCAAGTCTACTTGAAGTGGAACCAAGTCAAGTCAAACTTGATTTGGATTTGGGTCAAGTCAAACTTGCCTTTTATGGACTTTCCATATTTAGTCAAGTCAAACTTGACTCCATTTCTTCTCCCATGTCAAGTCTAACTTGAAGTGGAACCAAGTCAAGTCAAACTTGATTTGGATTTGGGTCAAGTCAAACTTGCCTTTTATGGACTTTCCATATTTAGCCAAGTCAAACTTGACTTCAATTTTTCTCCATCTATTTGTTCTTTGCGTGTGACCCTATAGGTTCTTGTAACGTTGGCAATGCTTCTAACCTCTTAGAAACATAAGCAATGAGCGGTATCTAGCAACACATCATTGCTACCCAAGTTACAAGAATGTTGAGATCCAACATCACCAATGTGACTAATAATTGTGACCATCACAATATGTGACAATGTCCTTCTATCCTTGATATCTAGATTGATCTTTCATGAGGCATAGACCGTGTCATCCTCCAATCAATCTATGTGTCTTGAACTCCAAGTAGACTCACTATAATCAAATAAGCTCAATATCTCATATTGCCTTATTTGGGCATGGCCATGCACTTAGTGATCTCACTCTATCAAGACTATGATATCTCTCCCGTCATATAGGAGGGATAGATCCCATCTACATCACTCACATCCCTCCGCATAATTTGTTACATACCCAGTAATCGCCTTTATAGTCCACCCAGTTACGGGTGACGTTTGACGAAACCAAAGTACATAACTCCTTATGTAGGGAACTATGGTGACTTCAGGTCTAAGGACTAATAGTCATACTAATAGTCACATGAGAAAGTATATGACACTCATATAACGATCCATGATACTTTCTCATGGCGGGCCATTCAGTATACATTCTCTAATGTATACCCATGTGTCAACTTGATATCTCATATCCATGACTTGTGAGATCAAGTCATCATGTTGACCTATATGCTAGTCTCTATGCATTAACATTGTCCTTGAATGTTAATACTTGACTAGGAATAATTAAGAGAAGTGTTCTCTATATCATCTCACTATCGATTCAACTAATCGATTGATATAGATAAGAACCTTCTACTCAAGGACGTTATTATACTAAGTTATTTGGCACCAATACACATAAGTACAATAACCATAAGAAATGTCTTTATATATAAGAAATATATATACAAGAATATGATACAATGAGTCCAAAAAGTAACCATCATATGATTGGCTCTAGGGCTCTCACTAACACATACATCATGGGGTAATCAAGCTTCACAAACCTAATGTTCTAGGCTTGGCCGAATATCACATGCCAGGGGAAAGGTTAAGTTTTCCTATCAAACATTCCCTTAAACATCACATGCATATACATATCATTATTCTCAAACATAAGCATATCTCCTAGGGTAGTTTAACCTTCACAAACCCTAACCTTAGGGAGTTGGCCGAATGGTGTAGGGTAGGGGAAATTAGGGTTTTTGAATCAACATTCATACAAGCATTTACACAAACATCTCACATACCTATCATGCCACTTATTAAACATAGATTTCATCATAAGATAATTATGCAACCCTAATCTCTAATCCCTCTAGGGTTGGCCGAACTCAAGGGTAAGGGAAACTAGGTTTCTTGAAATCAAATCTTCACACCAACATTTATACAAGCATTTTTTCTACACTACTAAGCATGGATATATCATAGGAATCATACAACCTTAAAACCCTCTTTGCTTCATGCTTTGGCCGAAAGTCATATAAGGGTAGAACCCTAGTTTTTGTTCACAACATCATAAAGAAAATTAACATACCTATATACCCTAAGTCTCAAGGGATCTTCTCATGTGTTAAAGAGTAACCAAGGCCTCTCCTAAGGGAGGTGGCCGAAACTTACAAAGGGAAAACGCTAATTCTTTTGTACAAGAAAACAACAAGAATCATGCATAATAATTACACTGCAGGCGAGGGGATACTTACATCCTTTCGCTTGAATTTCACCCTCCCTAAATCTTTAGGGTACCCTTGGTTGAAGTGAGAGTGAGAGTTTCCTTTACCAAAGTTTCTCTAGAACCCTTGGCCTTAGTAGAGGCAAGGTCCTTGAATGGTTCTCCTTCCTCCTAATTCCCTAGGGTTAGAACCCTAGGGTTGTGTTTTTCGAAAATGAAAAGGGAGAAGGAGTAGATGAATTTCGGTGGGGAGAGTGAGGAAGAAGAAGAGAGGAAGTTATTCCAACTTCTCCTTCTCTTATTTATACTTTTCCCATGAAGAGACATGTCTCTTCACTTCTCTAGCTTTAACAAGCATATTTCTTATTCTCTCAACATGAAATACTCTTCGTGCGTTGGTTATGACATGATTAGTGCAACTAGGAGATTCAAGGTTCAATCCTTGCTTCCTCCTTTCTATATTTCCTTTTTATCACCTTTTTGCACTAATCCATATCAAAGCCCATTAAGCCAAGCCCATCATGAAATTTCATAATAATAATTATGTTTTATGAATTCATAATATTTCATAATATTTCATATTCATGAATTCATAATATTTCATGATATTTCATAATAATATTTCATGAATTTCATAATATTTCATATTCATGAATTCATAATATCATATAATATTTCATAATAATATTTCATGAATTCATAATATTTCATATGGAAAAATTTTGGGGCGTTACATATAGAGTTTTCTTAAATGAGATTTTCATGAAAATAATATGTGGTTGAATTAAGGGAATCTGTCTCTTAATTTAATAAGATTTGATTTAGAGATATCAAAGTCTTAAACATATTATTTCCGAAATTGATTATGACAATTTAGGAAATTGTTTCCCAAAACAATTCCTTGAATAAAGTATGAAATTAGAATTAGGAAATCCGGTTCCTAATTCAATTAATGAGACTTGATAAATTAAGTCACATACATACTTTATTAAGGAAATCGTTAGTCATGACATAATTATATGTCATGAATGTGCTTAGAAAAGAAAGGATGAGACCCAAAACCCCTACCAAAATATTAAGGCTAACACCTTCCATTAATATGGTTAGAACCGGAGTTTTGTTTCTCGTTTGGGTTGATGGACACATCCATGCCCGGCTTGAACCTCAACATGTTCAAACCATGGAATTAGTTTATGAATAATATAGTTGGAGTCAGAGGTCAATCCTTAGTTTTGGTTGTTGGACACATCCAAGCCTGACTAAACGGTTGAATGAGCTCCAACCATATTAAAACTATTTCTTGATTAATGGGTCAACCTTAAACTTGGAGCATCGATTTGTTGTGCCACAGCCAAGGTCGATGTAAAGAGAGGTGCAGTTGGGTGCTATGTATAATGATGCATACTTGTTAATGAGTTAACAACCTAATGATTTATGCAAACATTCAATTAGTTGATAGCATAAAGTGATAGTTACATATATGTGATATGTAATCGGTATAATTACCTACCTTCATAACTAAGAATAACTTGATGACCACAGCCATGGTTGTTCTTATCTATGGTTGGATATCAACCTATTTGGAGATGTTTCTACGATCTCCCGAATTGATAAAAAGGGTTATTTAATTCGAAAAATAAATAGGATTTTATTAATGTATGTTGATGCATTCTTTATCATTCTTCTCACATAAGCTCAATTTGTATTTCTAGGATAATCACTCGATCATGTCTTCTCTGAATTTGTGTTCCATTTTGGACACCAATAAACTGATTGGGCCAAACTTCATGGACTGGCTTCAAAACCTGAGGATAGTCCTCAAGGCAGAGAAGCTTGCTTATGTCCTTGAAGATCAACTTCCCAACCGTCCTCCTGAAAATGCAACTCCAGACCAGTTCCCTGAGTTGCTCAACCTTCTGAAGACTGTAGAGCCTTCTGTGAAGCAGGATCAAAAGACGGTACTGTTAGTTGGTTCCTCGAAGAAAGGTTCTAAGAGGAAGGCCAAAGAACAAAATAAGGGAAAGAAGAAAAAGGCCAAAAAGACTGAAAATACCCTAAAAGGCACTTGCCATCACTGTGGCAAGGAGGGTCACTGGCGAAGAAACTGCAAGGTTTATCTTGAGTCTTTGAAAGAGAAGGCATCCGATGCCCCATCCTCTTCAAGTATCTTCGTTATTGAATGTCACTCTATTTCCTCAAACACCTGGGTACTTGATACTGGGTGTAGCTCACATATATGTAATGACATACAGGAGCTAAGGAATAGAAGAAGACTCGTCAAGGGAGAAGCGAATTTGCGAGTTGGAAACGGAGCAAAGATTGCTGCTGTTGCCATCGGAACATATTTGCTAAAGCTCCCTACAGGACGTGTCTTAGAATTGGATAATTGTTATTTTGTTCCTTCGTTAATAAAGAACATTGTATCTATTTCATGTTTGAATGAAAAGGGTTATCATTTAACTTTTAGTAACAATTGTTGTTACATAACTTTAAATGGCGTTCTTTATGGGAATGAAACTTTGTGCAATGGTATCTACACGTTAGATTTATCCGGTGACGTTTTCAATATCGAAGTTAGCAACAAACGTGCTCGAATAGATAATCGAATAGACTCCTACACGTGGCATTGTCGTCTTGGCCATGTAAGTAAGAAACGCATGACCAAATTACACCGATGTGGAATTTTGGAATCATTTGAACCCGGTTCATTTGATACATGCGAATCATGCTTAAAAGGCAAGATGGTCAAATTACCCTTTTCTGGAAAAAGTAATCCAGTGGGAGAATTGCTTGGTCTAATACATACTGATGTATGTGGACCAATGTCAACTCTTGCACAAGGAGGCTATAGCTACTTCATCACCTTTATCGATGATCACTCACGATTCGGGTATGTGTTCTTGATGAAACACAAATCTGAAGCTTTTGAGAAATTCAAAGAGTTCAGAAATGAAGTAGAGAAACAGCTTGGCAAAAGTATTAAGATACTTCGATCCGATCGGGATGGTGAATACTTAAGTCAAGAGTTTCAAGATTATCTTAGGGACAATGGGATATTGTCCCAATGGACTCCGCCGTATACACCACAGCATAATGGTGTATCTGAGAGGCACAACCGAACCTTGATGGACATGGTTAGGTCGATGATGAATCATGCAATTCTTCCAAAATCCTTTTGGGGCTATGCACTTAAGACAGCTGTTTACCTGCTAAACAGAGTCCCGACCAAGGTAGTCTCTACTACTCCATATGAGAGGTGGAATAGTAAGAAACCCCACTTAACTCACCTTAAGATATGGGGTTGTCCTGCTTATGTGAAGCGGACTGTATCAGACAAATTGGATGCTAAGTCTGATAAATGTCTATTTATTGGATACCCTAAGGAAACGAAGGGTTACAAATTCTATCATCCCTTGGAACAAAAGGTGTTTGTTTCAAGGCATGCTGTATTTCTGGAAAAAGAATTTCTTTTATAAGAAAACAGTGGGAGTGACATTGAACTTGATGAAGTACAAGAAACTCCAATAGACATTACAGAGACACCTAGTCTAGACCCACAACCAATAACTCATAATGATGAGCTATCAGTTGAACCTAAAACAACACCACCTCTTCGTAGGTCTGATAGGACACGCAATGTTCCAGAGAGATACGGATTTCTCATAAGTGAATCGAACGACGTGTTACTCATAAGCGATGACGAACCTATCAGTTATGAAGATGTTCTGAAAAGTTCAGAAAGGGACAAATGGCTTGAAGCCATGAAGTCGGAAATGGATTCCATGTACGAAAATCAAGTATGGGACTTGGTTAACCCACCTGAAGGGATTAAGCCCATAGGGTGCAAGTGGGTTTTCAAGAAGAAAACCGACATGGAAGGTAATGTTGTTACCTTTAAGGCTAGATTAGTGGCAAAAGGATATCGTCAGAAACAAGGAATTGATTATGACGAAACCTATTCGTCAGTAGCTATGCTTAAATCCATTCGGATGCTCCTGGCCATAGCAGCTCATTATGATTATGAGATATGGCAAATGGATGTGAAAACAGCTTTCCTTAATGGAAACCTGCTTGAGGATGTATACATGATACAACCTGAAGGTTTCACATCGGTTGATAAAACCAAAATATGCAAGCTTCGGCGATCCATATATGGACTGAAACAAGCATCCAGGAGCTGGAACATCCGTTTTGATGAGACAATCAAAGAGTTTAATTTCTCACAAAATCCAGACGAACCTTGTGTGTACAAGAAGGTTAGTGGGAGTGCAGTCGTATTCCTAGTAGTATATGTCGATGACATATTACTTATAGGAAACGATATATCAGTCTTGCAGTCAGTTAAAATTTGGTTGTCCAAAACTTTCTCCATGAAAGACCTGGGAGAAGCAACCTATATCCTTGGGATTAGAATCTATAGAGATAGATCAAAACGGTTGCTTGGTCTTTCGCAGTCTACATATATAGACCGAGTGCTAAAAAGGTTTAGCATGTCGGAATCCAAGAAAGGTTACCTTCCCATCAGGCATGGGATCAACCTTTCAAAGTCTATGTGTCCGCGCACAGAAGATGAGAGGATTTGCATGAATAAGATTCGTTATGCATCCGCGATAGAATCTATCATGTATGCTATGTTATGTACAAGGCCCGATGTATCGTATGCTCTGAGCGTCACAAGCAGATACCAGTAGGATCCAGGAATGGATCATTGGGCGGCTGTCAAGACAATCCTTAAGTACTTAAGAAGAACTAAGGATGTATTCCTAATATATGAAGAAGGAGATATGGTAATACGTGGGTATACAGATGCCAGTTTTCAGACAGATAAGGATGATTCCAAATCTCAGTCTGGATACGTATTTACTTTGAATGGAGGCACAATAAGTTGGAAGAGTTCCAAACAAGACACCTTAGCGGATTCTATCACGGAAGCGGAATATATCGCAGCTTCAGAAGTAGCAAAGGAAGCAGTCTGGATCAAGAAGTTCATCTCCGAACTTGGTGTGGTTCCAACCATTGATGAAGCAGTGCCAATTTACTGCGACAACAATGGAGCTATTGCACAAGCAAAGGAACCAAGGTCTCATCAGCGATCCAAACACGTGCTTCGCCGCTATCATCTGATCAGAGAGATTATAAGTAGCAATGATATACAAATTGAGAAAATTCTCACTGAAAGGAATTTAGCGGATCCTTTAACTAAGGCCTTGCCTCAAAGTAAGTTTGAGGGTCATGTTAGAGCCTGTGGTATTGGATACCGTAGCGATTGGCATTAGGCCAAGTGGGAGTTTGTTAGTAATATGAGAGAAGTGTCCTAAGGCAATCGCCTTATGATTGTAATCATTTACTTTAATAAATGAATATTCACTATTTGAGTATACATGTTCATGTATTTGATTGAGATCTTAAACTCATTTACTGAATGTCCGCAATACAATTCACAGCATGAGAGAATTTGTGATGAATTCACAACTAGTTATTATCTCTACATGTGCAATTGTGAAGTATTGAAATTGTCCCTAGTCGATGAATTGATAAATATGGACACTGTCAATTCTGTTGAGACTAGCATGGGTTATTCTCTAATCAGCTAATTCTCACTGGCTGGTGACATTGGGATGTTCGGAGATAAACATGGATGCTAGTTAAGGGAACTAGTTCATTGGAGTGACTAGCTGTAAAACTTCATATGGTAATCTACATATAGATATGTTAATGAAAGTTCTTACTGCAGCTTAAGTGCGATGTTCCTTTGACTTGCGGTGTTCAAGTCATCTTGGTCACGGAGACTTATACTTTAACATCTTAAGCAAGCATCTCTAAGGAGGTGTGGACCCAGGATGGTTGGGTATAAGCCGAAGTGCCCGAAGATGTTTGAACAACCTACAAAGGATTCACCACTCCTTGCGAGGAGATGTATACCCAAGGCCTATCGTCGGATTGTTACTCGAAGCCTCTGGCCAGAGCATAACATGTTTCGAGTATGAATCTCTAGAAAACATGAGAGTAATTAGAATCCGTTGGACGAGAAAGACATTACTTGGGCTAGGTGTGACGTAGTCAGCCTAGTGGGGACTGACACACATAGACCGTGTCCTGAACCAAGTGGGTATAAGATGGTGAAGGGAATGAGGCACGATTCATTAACGTTGCTGAAGGGTTTCAGAATAGTTTCTGAGGCCAACCGTTGATCTTTCGATTAATTGGGGGTCATGATGTACTACTAGGTGCCACTCATGATCGTTCTATAATTGGTTGATTATAGACGGCCAACATAAATCGAAAGTCTATTTAGTCACACGCACTACGAGTAATCCGAGGGATTTAAAATGAGTTGAAAATTAGATTTTCCAATCAAGAGAAATAAGTCGAATCTGAATTTATCAGAGGCGCATCGGAAGCTTAAAATGACTAAGTCTTTTGAAGGCTTATTGGACGAATTAAATGAGTTTAATTCGTAACGGTTTTGGCTTGGTGTGGCCGGCCACCCTCTTTGGTTTGGCCGACCACAATAAAGGAGGAAAATCAATTTATTTGGTTTAAATTATAAAATAAATCAAGCGTGATTTGTTTTATAAAATTATGGATAAATAAATTTATATAAAGAAATTTATATAAATTTATTCTTTTTTATGGAAATTAAAATGAACCATGGATTGGTTTATTTTATTTTATAAAATCAATTATGAATTGATTTTTCCATGATAAGAAAAATTTATATGATAAATTTTTGTGAAAAAATTTATTCCATAATAAAAAGGGAGATGTGTTTGTTTTATTATAAAGTTAGTTATAATAAAACTTGGCATAACGGAATAATTCATAAGAAAATTATTAAGATAAATTTCTTATGAAAATTTATTCCGTTAAGAGGAGACTTGGCGATAAAGAGGCTACTATATAAAGGTGCATAGGCAAGGCTTGGAATTTAATTCAAGTGATCAAGGATTCTTGCCTAGCCTCTCTTCCTCTCCTTCTCTCCCTCTCCCTCTCCAAGTGGGCGCCGGCCCTAGAAATTCCTCCTAGGGTTGCCGCGAGCCAACTCCACCAAGAAGGCGACGAAGAAGAAGAAGAAGCGGGTCGCGACTCCTTCCTTCCTTTCCCCGGAATCTTGATTCTGTTACTTGGTGGTTAGTTTCCATCTCTCTCTCTCTTGATATTCTTGTCGTGCCTTTGGAGAATCTAGTAGTTCTTGTCGGCACGAAACTCGTGGCTTTGCGAAGTCATCCCGAAGAGAACTCGGCGTGGACGCGAATAGAGGCGGAGCTTCCAAGGGACGCTACGGTTGGATCTCGTCCCTTACTTCGAGTTACGCGAGGTATTGAGTAAAATAGTTTACTTTCTGCAAAATTTTAATTTATGATCATGTCCACACATCATAAGGTTGCATGCTAGATACGTGGTTAAAATAATTTGAGAAATTATTTATGCTAATTCTTCCGCTGCACGTAATTAAACTTTAAAATTACGAACCCGTATCAATGTCAACATGCTCCCGGTCCCAACAATGTGACCCATTGACCTCAAGATGTCATTTTCTCGAGTTGGTGTCTTTAGCAAAGTTATAGATCTTGAAGTCTTCTTCGATTTGATATAAAGAATAACCTAAAACTCCAACTGAATAAGATGCTATGGCTATTTCAAGATTGATCCGCAATATAGTCCTCTTCATGAATGTGTCTCGGCATGCGACCATGTCTTGCCAATATTTCATCCAAACTTACACTATTTTGCTCCAAAAAGCCATCCTACCAATAATAACAAACAAAGAGTAGTTCTCTTAACTAAAATAGTAAAAGGAACAAGAATCATAGAAAATAGGATGTAACAACATAGAATAGAGCTAAGAAAAGTAAGTGAATGAGCATTAATAGTAGTATAAAAATGTCTATTCTATGCTCATCAATGATCTACATTCATCAAAAAAACATGACATCACATAAGAAAGCATAATAAAAGATAAGAAATCTGATTAAAGAGTCATGCCCTTGTCTGTAGCGTCGTCAACTTGATCCTTGTGGAAGAAGATGCAGCGAAAAGAAAGAAGGAAAGTCTTCCAAGGGGCTTAGGGTTGACGGCGTCAAAAAAAGTCGATAGAGAACCAAGAGCTTTGTCAAGATGATACTCTAAACCTTTGGGAACCTCCCCTTTATATAGGATACCAATCCGTTATCAACCTATTGATGATAATGGATTAGGCTAAAGGGTTCTACACATTGAACTCGCATCCAATAACCCAAAACCCAATAAATACAAGTTGGATCACATTAAATGGTTCAGATTATATTTACATGTGTAACTTATAAATAAGTCACCAAATAGGAATAATAATATCTAACAGGATTTACATATACAACATATTATTGGTGCAGGAAGCACCATATCGAACCTTGTTTTGATATTGGCAAAGGATTCAAAGGTAAGTACTATTTGTTGGATCGAGAGAAACGATAGAGGGGGTGAATATCGTTAAACGCTTTTCGAATTAAAAACTAGAGCAAGTACGCAGCGGAATAAAAACAATCGTGAACACAGTTGGTTTTACTTGGTTCGGAGCCTAGGTCGACTCCTACTCCAAGGCCCACGGTCGTTGACCGTTTACTGGGGGCAATTCTATATGTGCGCAATAATTCTTACAAAAAGATTACAGTAGTAGTATAACAGAAATGAAATGACAGTTCTTCGTTACCGACATCCGGTATGGGATGTTTCTCGGAGCAGAGGGACATCGTCGGCGCTTGTGTGTCGAGTTGGGAGGTTTCTGGAGCAAAGCGGAGGAGCAGAAGAACGTAACAGCGTTGGAAGAAGTGTTGTTCGAAGCCTTGGGGTCGAGGGCCAATTTATAGCCCCTGGGGGCGCCCGGGACGTCGGGGGCGCCCCCCCACGTGTCAGCCGATCCGACTTTCACTCGGTCAGCTTCTGATCCCTTCAAACTCGGGATCAGATCTTGACGGGGGCACCCGGGACGCTGGGGGCGCCCGGTTTGACCGGGTCTCCTCTTATCCGCTGGCTTCGCTGGGTTCGGCTTTGTTATCTTCAACTGGGGGCACCAGGGACGCTGGGGGCGCCCGGGAGCATGGGGGGCGCCCGGGAGCATGGGGGCGCCCCGCCCATAAGCTGCCGAAGCTCACTTTGCTTTACTTTATTTTGTGTTCACCTTGGGGGCGCCCGGGACACTCCGGGCACCCTACTCAGCCTTTGCCTCACTCCTTTGAGGCTCTCTGAGCTGCAGACACTCGTTCCTTCGGTCCTGCATCCAGGGTTAGTCCAGAACAACATAAAACAATAAGATGTTAGTTTATACAGCCTTAGCTATCTTGGTTCTGACTTTGGGTCTCCAAAATGGAACCCTAGGTCGAACCGACGCCTACTGTTCCCTCGGGGAACGCATCCTCACCTACTCCTCTCGGGAGAATGTACCTGATGCCAATCGGCTCCTCCGATTGGACTTTTGCCTAGCGGTCCTTCGCCAAGTCTTGGTTATCAAGTTGTCCTTCGCCTGGTGCCTAGCATTCCTTCGCTAGGTCTTCAGTCCCAAGCTATCCTTCGCCTGGTGCCTAGCAGTCCTTCGCTAGGGCTTCAGTACCCTGGAATTCCTTCGCCAGTGCCTAGCAGTCCTTCGCTAGGACTTTTTCCCTGGCATTCCTTCGCCAGTCTCTAGCAGTCCTTCGCTAGGACTTTTTACCCTGCACACTTGAGTAGCATGTTAGATGACAAATAAGACTTAACTTTTGAACCCTTTTGCCATTATCAAAACTTAGGTTCGACTTGGGTGCTTTCTGCACCAACAATCTCCCCCTTTTTGATTTATGGCAACCCTGGTTCAAAAAGTTAAGTTAATCAGAGCAAGTAAAAATTAAATTTTGTTCCCTCCCCCTGGAAGGAATCTCCCCCTAGATTTTTTCAAAACTTCGTGGGGTTTTTGAAAATAAATTCTAAGTTTAAGGATGAATTTTTACTTAGAATAATTTTCAACAGAAAATAATTTTAGTTGTCTATTTTGGAGAACTTGTAGAATTTTTAAGTTTAAATACTTAGAAAACTTAAGAAGGATTCTGAAAAACTAAGTTTGAGTACTAAGGAAAATTTTGACGCCTTAAGTTTAAAGTTCTCAAAAAAGTTTTGAAAACTTTAAGTTTTAAAGTACTTAGTGAAATTTGAAAAACTTAAGTACTTAGTAAAGTTTTGAAATACTTAGAGAGGGTTTGAAAACCTTAAGTACTTAGAAGAGTTTTGAAAAACTTAAGTACTTAGAGAAGTTTTGAAAAACTTAAGTACTTAGAGAAGTTTTGAAAACAGTTTTAAAAAACTTAAGTACTTAGCAAAGTTTTGAAAAACTTAAGTACTTTGTTAAATCCGACATTTTTATTTCGCTCCGGAAAATTTCTCGAAAAAAAAAAAAAAAAGTCCTAGGGTTTCCGGGTTTCTAGACAAGGTTTAGGGGACTTAAAGGATTTAAAACCAAATCTTAAAGGGGCTGTTTGCGAAAATGTTCAAATTTATGGGTGCAATTCGAATTAGCTATGAAGGTTGGGCTTAAATGAAAAAAAGACATCGAATAAGTGGTGATTAGGGCAGCGTTTTTGCCGCATCCCACTTCATTCGCACGCAGCCAGCCGCCCGACTCCTTTTCTTCTCCTTCTTTCGATCACAATCGAAGCTGCCATCGTTCCTCTTCGTCTTCAACCTCTCCGACGAACCTTGCTTTGAGATCATGCAAGCGTCGATTCAAAAAAAAAATCCCCAAACCACCTAGTGAGCGCGAGCTAGGGATTCGCCACAGGCGTTTTGGGGCATTGCTGTGGTCCAGCCGGCCGACGACACCCTCGCGCGACCGGAGTCTCATCGGAGGTGAGCTAGGGTTCACACAACCAGGAACTCGAGCGCTGATACATCGCCGATCCGTGGTTGGTCTTGGTTCAAGGGAGCCACACCGGTAGCAACTCAGGTAAGGGTTCCTCTAACGGTTTTGATCTGGAGGGACCAAATGGAACTCGAAGTTGTGAATTCTAGCTGATAAGCGTGTGATGGCAGATTTGAGCCGGAATTAGGAATTGGTACTGGGCTTCTTTTCCACAATTTCTGCTCCAAGCCACGGGGCAGTTCTGTTGTGGAGCTGTGGAAGATACTGCCGCGAGTTTCTTAAGGTAAGCTTCTGGTTCAGATTTGGTTTCCTGTACCTATGATACTGCCGTGAGTTGGATATGTGGGGATGTTTTGCAGTTGATAATTAGAGTTTGATTTTTGTTGTTTTCATTTCCTCCATTTGATCCCTGCTATGTTCTCCGATTAATAATTGATCCAATTAGGTTTTGTGTTGGGTTGGTGATGAATGACTTGACTAAGTGTTGGATTGTGGTAGTGTATGAGATAGTAGGAATTGTAAGGTTGAATGAAGGATTATTAGTAAGGTAATGTGATCTTTGTTATGGGACTAGGCTTGTCTTTTAATCTGTGGCTCTGGTTTGGATTTTGGAATTTGAAATTGCCCGCAATTAGCTTTTGCTTTCTCTGATTTGGATTAATGTTTAGTAGTTGGATAAGAATTTTGGATGTAATGGGCTAGACTTGATCAGATTGCTGTTTGTTTGTTCTTGTATAGATTCTGTTATGGATTGGATTGGTCTAGGATGAATTATGTTAGGGAATTGGTTGGATCCGCATGGATTAATAATTTTCTATAACAATTAAATTGAGCAGCTCCTGTTGTGTAATTAATTTAGAATTTCAGTTTTATTATCTGATTTAGAATTGTAAATAATTGTAGTTTGGATTTGGAGTTACCGTTTGAGCATCATGTAAGATGGTGATTGGGGGATGCTTTGTGTTTGATTTGTGCAATTGTGATTTGAGGTTTGGATAGGATCCTTATTGTGGATTGTTTTAGTTCCTAAATGGATGTTAGTGTGTGTGCGGGAGTTTGGGCAGCACGTATGGGAATTGATATTAGCTTGATGTTTAGATCTTGTAATTGCTTGATTATGATGAGAGTTGTGTTTGATATTGACCCTGAATAGAAGTTTGGTCTCTTTGCTATGTTGTAAGAGTAGGTCTTGTTGGATTTGAATTAGTTAAATCCCCAAGGTGGCGGATCTATCTTGCTTTGGAAGGGTAACTAAGAATCTTTCATTTAATTAGAAGTAATTAAATGGAAAGGGATGGATTAGGTGAACCCTAAAACGGATTAGGGATTAATTAGCTAGTTGTTATTTGTGTAATAGCTAATTAATTACATCCTTGATACAGGAGCTTGATCGGATTCATTGTTACTTATTTTGACGGGTGGTTCTGTCTCGATCGATACGGACTTCACTCTTGGAGGCGGGTACCCTTTGACTTATCTCTTTTGATATTGTCATGTGATTATGCATAGACTGTTATAGATAGCAGTAAGATTATACGCTATCCCTGTTTACTATGCCTGTTCTGGATACTTGTTGTTCATCTCTGAGTTATTGTGCCTGTTCTGGATACATGTAGTTTATCCCTGAGTTATTATGCTGTTTGTTCCATACAGTCTCGGATATTGTCATATTGATATATATGCTTAGAGATAGTGGTGTATCTCCTGCCTTTGACCTTGAGAGATTGGTAGTTTTCCGGTCAGTATACCTTGTAAGTTACCTGTATTTCCTGTTATAGGATTTCAGACTGAGACTTAGTATACTGAGGACTTGGGAGGGAGGTATGTGTATCTATCATACACCATCTCTGCATTATTGCATGCTGACCCACGCGGACGTTGTGGACGATGTCCTGACTGGGTACAGTTTGTCACAGCTCCACCCACGCGGACGTTATGGACAATCCTGACTGGGACTAGGGGGTGACACATGTCATTGCATCAGGGTGTTTTATATGTTTGGGGCATGCACCATCCTTGCATTGTTGCATGCTGACCCACGCGGACGTTGTGGACTATGTCCTGACTGGGTACAGTTTGTCACAGCTCTACCCACGCGGACGTCGTGGACGATATCCTGACTGGGACTAGGGGTGACACATGTCATTGCACCATGTGCATACTTTGCATCGTGCATTGTTTGCTGCACTTATTTGCTGCACTTGTTTGACATCGCATATTCTGGAGACTTGCTAACTGAGCTTATATGTCTATTGGTTTTCCTCTGGTATTTCTTACCCTCTATACAGGTTAGATGGATTCAGGTATATATCTACTTCGGTATGTTCAGTACTAGTTTTTTTTTTCCTACTGTTGTTGTGAGACTGTAGTAGCTGAACTCTTATTGTTGGTATAACCTTCTATGCAAATCTGTTGGGTATTCGCTGAGCTATGGACTCACCCCGTTGCCATATATATTTATTTCAGGTTGATGTC
>JAGFNQ010008326.1:0-38652 GCA_024364735.1 Boesenbergia rotunda | reverse complement strand
CTTCATTTTTGATATAATGATACATTTAACTGTTCATCTTGTGCGGAGGTCAAATTGTGATAGACCCAGTTTGGTATAGACATATGTACCCATTCGAAAGATACATGAAGATTTTGAAAGGTTATGTGGTTTCCTGTTGGTGCAGTATGCACCCAAGTCAAACCTGTGTTTTGATATTGGCAAAAAGGTTCAAAAGTTAAGGGTTAATGGTTGTCTAACGAGTTTCTTGAGTGTACAGGAAAAGCCCTAGTGAAGGAATGCTAGGCACTGGCGAAGGACTGCCAGACAGGACAAGCCCTAGCGAAGGAATGCTAGGCACTGGCGAAGGGCTGCCAGAAGAAAAAACCTAGCGAAGGGCTGCTAGGCACCAAGCGAAGGGAAGCTTGGTAACTCAAGACCTGGCGAAGGACTGCTGGGCAAAAGTCCAACTGGAGGATCCGGTTGGCACCAGGTAAAACTCTCCCGAGAGGAGTAGGTGAGGACGCGTTCCCCTCGAGGGAACATTAGGCGTCGGTTCGACCTAGGGCTCCATTTTGGAGATCCAAAGTCAGAACCAAGACAGCTAAGGCTGTTTTAACTAACTTATTATTTGCTGTTTTGGACTAACCCTGGATGCAGGACCGAAGGACTGTGTTTCTGCAGCTCAGAGAGCCTCAAAGGAGTGAGGCCGTAGCTGAGTAGGGCGCCCCGGATGTGTCGGGCGCCCCAGAGTCAACCCAAAGTCAGCAGAGAGGTAAACGCCCCGACAG
The DNA here is from genome assembly GCA_024364735.1 of Boesenbergia rotunda. Classification (NCBI taxonomy): domain Eukaryota; kingdom Viridiplantae; phylum Streptophyta; class Magnoliopsida; order Zingiberales; family Zingiberaceae; genus Boesenbergia; species Boesenbergia rotunda. The sequence goes on along the minus strand of JAGFNQ010008326.1, from coordinate 37,903 downwards.
CAGCGCAATTGGGGGCGCCCCGCGTGTGTCGGGCGCCCCGCATGTCGGGCGCCCCGCGTGTCTCGGGCGCCCACTGTGCCACGCCACTGAAGGCTGCTGCAGCTCACTCTCGCGAAGCCCTGAAGATGACGCTTTGACCGGTCAACCGGGCGCCCCGCGCGCGTCGAGCGCCCCGGTCAAAGCTGATCCCGAAGATGAAGAGATCAGCCTTGACCAGAGGGCTCGCCGGATCAAGAGCCACGTGGGGGGCGCCCCGAGCATGTCGGGCGCCCCCTGCCCTATATAAAGAGGGCCTCGACCCTATTCTTGAACAACCAATTCCTTCGACAATTCTACGCTCTTCTGCTTCCACGACACGCTCCAGAAAGCTGCCAACTCAAGCCGACGACGTCCCGCTGCTCCAGAACTTCAATCTTCACCGGACGTCGGTAACAAGAGTTGTATTTAAGTTTACGAGAATATTTTTATTATTATTTGTGTGTAAACTTTTGCGAACTTATAGAATTGCCCGCAGAAAACGGTCAACGACCGTGGGCCTTGGAGTAGGAGTCGACCCAGGCTCCGAACCAAGTAAACCGGCTGTGTTTGCGTTGTTGTGTTCTCTTTTATTTCCGCTGCGCACCCGCTCTTTTTAAATCCGAACGAATTGCGACATTCACCCCCCCCTCTCTCGCATTTCTCGATCCAACAAGTGGTATCAGAGCGGGGAAGTCAAATCTGGTGCAACCACCAGTTTGAATATTTTTCGGATTTTTTTTCTCTCATTTTTTTAAAATAAAAAAAATCTTCGTTCGAGTTTTTATCTCAAGGTTGGTGCAACACCCCTTGAAATCTGTGTTTGATTATTTCTTCCCGCACTACTAATCCAAGACCAAGTCTTGGAAATATTTTTGTTGTTTACTTTTATTTCAGTAACAAATGTCTATCCAAGAAGGATTTAGCACCGCCAGACCTCCACTTTTCAGTGGAGAAGACTTTCCCTACTGGAAAAGTCGAATGGAGGTCCACCTGAAAACTCAGGTGGAAATGTGGATAATCATCCAGTCTGGACTGATGATTCCCACCAATGCTGAAGGTGTACCACAAGACTACTCAGAATGGGACACTGCCCTTAAACGAAAGATTGAAGCTGACGCCAAAGCAACCCAGACTCTACAATGTGGACTAACGAAAGAAGAGCTGAACCGCGTAGGACCCTTCAAAAGTGCAAAGGAACTATGGGCTAAATTGATTGAACTCCACGAAGGAACTTCAGATACAAGGATCAGCAAACGAGACTTGCTACTGAACAAGCTCTTCACTATCAAAATGGCAGATAACGAGACAGCAGCCCAGCTCCACGCCAGAATCCAGGAGCTGATGAATGGTCTTCACGCAATAGGTCACCAGGTTCAAAACCGTGATCTGATAAGGTACGCCCTAAACGCATTCCCTAGGACCACCTTGTGGGCATCTATGGTAGATGCATACAAGGTCTCTAGGGATCTTTCAAAAATTAAGCTAGATGAGTTATTTTCTGAACTTGAGCTGCATGAACAGACTAACTCCAATTTGGTCGAGAAAAGTATAGCCTTTTTTGCAGGGAAAACAGGGAAAATGACCAAGAAGAAAATTCAAGTTGAACCTGAATCTACCTCAGATTCAGAAATAGAAGATCAAGAAGAAGATCAATCAGAACTGGTCCGGCTAGCTCGAAGCTACTACAAAAAGTTGAAGAACCAAACTAACACACGGAGAACAAGCCGAAGAAAGGACGGACAAGATGAACCGGCAACTGACAAACAAAAGCCCAACGTAACCTGCTACGAATGCAAGAAGAAGGGCCACTACAAGACTGAATGTCCAAGTCTAAAGGAGTCCAAAAAGAACAGAAAGAAGAAGGCACTCCAAGCAACCTGGGACGAGTCTTCCTCAGAAGAAGAAGAAGAAGCACCTCAGTCCAATCTTCTAGCCCTGACCGCTTCGGATCAAATCGAGACTGACTCAGACTCGGAACGGGACGACGGCAAGCTGACATTCTCCGAAGACGGCGAAATAAAGGTAACGGGTTTTTCAAAATCGCAATTAAATTCTCTTATTTCCTATCTATCCCGAGATTTGGCGAAAGCCAAACTCCGAATCGAGTCCCTCCGACAGGAAGTAAAACTCCTGAAAGAGGGAGCTGATTCTAATTCCTTAACTGAGAAAATTCAGGAAGAAACCCCTGATCAAGTTGAGAAACTTGAATCAGAGAATTTCTCCTTGAAAACTCAAGTCAAGGATTTAAGAACAGCTTTAGAACGATTCACTTCTGGTTCCAAGAATCTTGATATGATTCTGGGAAAACAGAAGTCTGTTCTAAACCGATCCGGACTTGGCTATAGAACCAAATCTCGGCAAAGATCTTACTTTGCTGTACTGAACCAGTCAAGACCTAAGGTTCAGGCATGGGTGCCAAAACTGTGCCTGACTAAACCAACTGGTTCAAATCAATTTTGGATCCCCAAGGACAAGATTCACCTCTTGCCTAACCCATATAGAGGCTATAGTCCAGGGGGAGCCAAAATCAAAACAATTTTTATAATTAGATAGTTTTTTTTTGATTGATTGTGTGTTTATTTAATTTCTTGCAAATTGCCATGCTTAGATTTAAGGAATTCTTAGATTTAAGGACTAAAATTACTTGAAAATTGAAAACATAGTATTGGGAGGAGGTGAGATGATAGTACGTTAGGGAAGCCAATTTGGCGGAACTAGCCGAAGCTACCGATCCAAGACCCAAGCTAGTTAGACCAGAAAATGACCTAATTTAATTTGAAAATGAAATTTCGTTAAAAGGCTTTGTCAAGGAAAGGGTGGATGATCCCATAAGGCTTCGGCCAAAGAAGGCCTAGTGCCTCGCCAAGACCTGGAAGCCAATTTCTGAAATTCAAATTCAAGTTAACTTTTGTCAAATTCGAATCTAACTCAAATTTCAAATAATTATAGATTCTAAACTGTTTTTCAAAACCTCTATTTTTCAAACTTATTATCTTTTTGAAAAACACTTAATCTGTTTTCAAAAGTAAATATCTTTTCAAAATAAATGAAAATTCCCTTTCAAAATTAATTTTTACCTTCAAACCTGTCTCACAAAAACCTTAAGGTTAACGTGATTGAAAACCCTAGACTGGGGTGAGACAGACTAGGAAGTGAAACTCAATCTAAGCTATCCCTAACTCAAATTGGATCCAAATCATCAAAAATTCTTTATGTGTAGGAACATAAAGATTTGGACCAATGGATGTTAGATAGCGGGTGCTCCAGACATATGATGGGGACAAATTGAAGTTCACCAAACTCAAGTTCAAAAACCTGGGCTCAGTAGCATTTGGTAACAATGCCACACTCAAGGTAATTGGGTCAGGTAATATTGAACTTAAATCCAATTTCATTATTAAGAAAGTTCTATTAGTAGAAAACTTTAATTTTAACTTACTTAGCATAAGTCAGTTATGTGACTCTGGTTATTTAGTTACGTTCAACAATTCTAACTGCCTAATTAGAAACGCACAAGACTCAGAAATCATGCTTAAGGGCACTAGGAAAAACAATGTATATACTATAAATCTTCCCCTTATACCCAAATGCATGTTAACACAGTTAGAACAATCAAAACTCTGGCATAGGAGATTAGGTCATACCAATCTAAGAACTATCTCAAAAATTACCCAACTTGGCTTAGTAAAGGGTGTTCCTAAAATTAAGAGTAATGAAAACCTAATATGTGAATCCTGTAATCAAGGCAAACAAACCAAGTCTAGTCACAAATTGATCCAATCTGATCAAACTCAAACCACACTTGAGCTCCTACACCTTGACCTTTTTGATTCACATGGAGCCAAGTCACTAAGTGGAAACCGGTACTGCTTAGTGATAATTGATGACTACTCTAGGTTCACCTGGGTTAGGTTTCTAAAGACCAAAGATGAAACCCTGAACCTATTTAACAACTTTTGCAAATTGATTGAAAATCAAAATGATACCAAAATAAAAAGACTTAGGTCTGACCACGGGGGAGAATTCGAGAATCAAAGATTCGAAGAATTCTGCAAAGTAAATGGATATAAACACGAATTTTCGTGTCCTAGAACCCCCCAACAAAATGGCATAGTAGAAAGGAAGAATAGAACCCTACAGGAAGCTGCTAGGGCTATGCTTAATGAATTTGACCTACCCAACCACTATTGGGCAGAAGCAATTAGCACAGCTTGCTATATCCAAAATAGGACTCTGCTTAATAAAAGGTTAAGTAAAACACCCTATGAACTTTACTACCACAGACTTCCAAACCTACACTATCTTAGAGTCTTTGGATGCAAAGTCCATATTCTTAATACCAAGGACTATCTTGGAAAATTCCAATCCAAGTCAAACCCAGGTATCTTTTTAGGGTACTCTACAACAAGTAGAGCTTATAGAGTCTACAACAAAATAACTAAGAAAATTGAAGAAACAACCAACTTAATATTTGATGAAGAAACGAACCCAAAATCTGACAATTCTGACTTAGCTTCACCAAATACTGATCAAGAAGATAACTCTGAAACCCTAACTGAACCCTTTAATGACTTAACAATTGAACCAAATTCTGAATCAGTTGAACCAACCAATGAACCCAGAATTGAACCTATTGGACCAGCTGGACCTGAAGCTGAGCCAAGTACTAGACAAACCAAGAAACCCAGACTTAGTCACCCAACTGATCAAATTGTAGGTGATCCAACCTTAGGAGTCAGAACTAGAGCCTCCTATAGAAATCTTAGTCAAATAGCCATGATTTCAAAAATTGAACCTAAGACTATTGAGGAAGCCCTACCTGATCCTGACTGGATTTTAGCTATGCAAGAAGAGTTAGCACAATTTGAGAGAAACCAAGTCTGGGAATTAATACCTAAACCTAAGGGCAAATCCGTAATTGACACTAAGTGGGTATTTAGGAATAAGTTAAACAACCAAGGTGAAATAGTCCGAAATAAAGCCCACTTAGTAGCTAAGGGATTCAGCCAAGTAGAAGGGTTGGATTATGATGAAACCTTTGCCCCTGTAGCTAGACTTGAGTCGATTAGGATGTTACTAGCCTTTGCATCCTATAAAGGATTTAAATTATACCAAATGGATGTAAAGTCGGCCTTCTTAAATGGGCTTATTAAGGAAGAAGTTTATGTAGGACAACCCCCAGGATTTGAGGATTTAGAAAAACCCGATCATGTCTACAAACTTAGTAAAGCCCTTTATGGACTAAAACAAGCACCCAGGGCCTGGTATGAAAGATTATCCAATTACCTAATCTCTAAAGAATTCAAACAAGGTCAAATTGACCCAACCTTGTTTGTTAAAATTTTAGAAAAAGATATATTTGTTGCCCAAATTTACGTAGATGATATAATATTTGGATCAACTAATTCTAAATTTCTAAAAGAATTTGTAACAATTATGGAAAGTGAATTTGAAATGAGTTTAGTTGGGGAACTCAACTTTTTCTTAGGGTTACAAATCAAACAAACTAAGGATGGAAATTATGTACATCAATCTAAATATGCAAAAGAACTAATTAAGAAATTTAAAATGGATAACTCTAAAAGTATAAGCACCCCAATGGCCACAAATGTAAAAATAGATAGTGACCCTGAGGGTAAACCAGTAGACCTAAAACTTTACAGAAGTATGATAGGAAGTCTACTATACCTGACAGCCAGCAGACCTGATATACTTTTTTTAGTAGGAATGTGTGATAGGTACCAAACCTGTGCTAAGGAAACCCACTTAGCAGCCCTAAAAAGAGTTTTAAGATACATTAAGGGCACCCTAAATGTAGGGATTTGGTACCCTAGAACTTCATCCTTTAAGTTATCAGGATACTCTGATTCTGATTATGCTGGCTGTAAATTAGATAGAAAAAGTACAAGTGGAAACTGTCAACTTTTAGGAAATAGCTTAGTAAGTTGGTGCAGTAGAAAGCAACACTGTGTTGCTTTATCAACAACTGAAGCTGAATATGTAGCCTTAGGAGAGTGTGTAGCTCAACTCCTATGGATGATGCATACTCTTAAGGACTTTCAGCTAGACTACAATCAGACCCAAGTCAATATTGACAACATTAGCTCAATTAACTTAACCAAAAACCCAATACAACATTCTAGAACCAAACACATAGAAGTAAAACATCACTTTGTAAGAGATCACGTAGCTAGGGGTGAAATAGTCCTTAAGCATGTAGACTCCAAGTCCAACCTAGCTGACATATTCACTAAACCCCTACCTGAATCTGAGTTTAGCTCACTAAGAAGGAAGTTAGGGTTATGCTTAGTAGAATAGAATCATTTGGTTTTTAGATTTTCAATTTTAAATTGAACTTAAAATGTCTTTTAAAATGTTTTTTGTTAAAAATATTACTTTAACTTTAAAAAGTTTTTTTACTTAGTTTTATTTCAAAGACTACCCCTTTCAAAACTAGGGCTTTTTCGAAAATGGACTTAGCCTAGGCTCTAACCCTAGAACTGCATGCACCTATAGATCTAGAAGCCAGCATCTCACAAGCACCTTAGGACACTTTTTGAATGATAACCTAGAAAGGGTTGAGATGCTTAGGTCTTTGCCTTAACTCAAGATGCTTTAAGTCAGTGCATCTGCAGCAGTTGGGGCACTAAATACAAACTGAACAACAATCAAGTTAAGTGTCAAGTTTAGACAATCTAACTTGAACAGCTCACTTAACTTGACTAACCCTAGCCAAAACTACTGTTTATAACAGTTAGTAAGTAGCTAAGTGGGTTAGACAGGTCCCTAAAGGATTAACCAGACTTAGGTCTTATTTTGATTCAGTACAGCAAATGCTCTATTTAAGTATTGCAAATTTTGTTTCTTTTTTTTCTGCATTCTTTTTGATATATGTCAAAGGGGGAGAGTTGGAAAAGAAACAGGAAACACAATTTTTTCTTTTCCATAGTCTTTTCAAAAAGTTGAACTGAAAAATTGGTATAATTTTATTTCTAAGCTCTGAACTATTTTTTGCTTAAAATGATTTTTACTTAATGTTTCTAAGTTTGAAATTTTTCCCAAAAACTGAAAATTTTTTAAAGTCTGAAATTTTTTTCAAAAATGAAAATTTTCTAAAGGTTCCCAAACCAAGAATGTTTTTGAAAAACTTAGCAAAAACTGTAGAGATTTCCTAACTTATTATCAAAACATGAAATCTTCTAAGTACTTCATTCACACCACCTGTTTTTGAAAAACCTAGGGGGAGATTTCTTCTAGGGGGAGGGAATCTAACTTAGGATTTTAAATTCAGCACTTTTTTTCCTTAACTTTTTGAACTAGGTTGCCATATATCAAAAAGGGGGAGATTGTTGGTGCAGTATGCACCCAAGTCAAACCTGTGTTTTGATATTGGCAAAAAGGTTCAAAAGTTAAGGGTTAATGGTTGTCTAACGAGTTTCTTGAGTGTACAGGAAAAGCCCTAGTGAAGGAATGCTAGGCACTGGCGAAGGACTGCCAGACAGGACAAGCCCTGGCGAAGGAATGCTAGGCACTGGCGAAGGGCTGCCAGAAGAAAAAACCTAGCGAAGGGCTGCTAGGCACCAAGCGAAGGGAAGCTTGGTAACTCAAGACCTGGCGAAGGACTGCTGGGCAAAAGTCCAACTGGAGGATCCGGTTGGCACCAAGTAAAACTCTCCCGAGAGGAGTAGGTGAGGGCGCGTTCCCCTCGAGGGAACATTAGGCTTCGGTTCGACCTAGGGCTCCATTTTGGAGATCCAAAGTCAGAACCAAGACAGCTAAGGCTGTTTTAACTAACTTATTATTTGCTGTTTTGGACTAACCCTGGATGCAGGACCGAAGGACTGTGTTTCTGCAGCTCAGAGAGCCTCAAAGGAGTGAGGCCGTAGCTGAGTAGGGCGCCCCGGATGTGTCGGGCGCCCCAGAGTCAACCCAAAGTCAGCAGAGAGGTAAACGCCCCGACAGCAGCGCAATTGGGGGCGCCCCGCGTGTGTCGGGCGCCCCGCATGTCGGGTGCCCCGCGTGTCTCGGGCGCCCACTGTGCCACGCCACTGAAGGCTGCTGCAGCTCACTCTCGCGAAGCCCTGAAGATGACGCTTTGACCGGTCAACCGGGCGCCCCGCGCGCGTCGAGCGCCCCGGTCAAAGCTGATCCCGAAGATGAAGAGATCAGCCTTGACCAGAGGGCTCGCCGGATCAAGAGCCACGTGGGGGGCGCCCCGAGCATGTCGGGCGCCCCCTGCCCTATATAAAGAGGGCCTCGACCCTATTCTTGAACAACCAATTCCTTCGACAATTCTACGCTCTTCTGCTTCCACGACACGCTCAAGAAAGCTGCCAACTCAAGCCGACGACGTCCCGCTGCTCCAGAACTTCAATCTTCACCGGACGTCGGTAACAAGAGTTGTATTTAAGTTTACGAGAATATTTTTATTATTATTTGTGTGTAAACTTTTGCGAACTTATAGAATTGCCCGCAGAAAATGGTTAACGACCGTGGGCCTTGGAGTAGGAGTCGACCCAGGCTCCGAACCAAGTAAACCGGCTGTGTTTGCGTTGTTGTGTTCTCTTTTATTTCCGTTGCGCACCCGCTCTTTTTAAATCCGAACGAATTGCGACATTCACCCCCCCTCTCTCGCATTTCTCGATCCAACAGTTTCAGATGCTCAACCATATCATGTGCATTCATGTTCTCATGTTGCTTTTGAAGCTCAGAGTTCATGGTGGCAAGCATGAGGCATGATACATCCAATGCATCATCCTGATGCTTCTTGTAAGCATCCTTTTCGGCACGGGTGGCGGTAGCGCCAGGTGCTTCTGGAAGGGGTTGCTCTAGGGCGTACAGTTTTCTTTCTTGTTTAAGGACTATCCTCAAATTTCTATACCAGTCTAGGAAATTTGCTCCGTTGAGCTTGTCCTTCTCAAGGACAGATCGCAGAGAGAGAGTATTCGACGTATTAGATGACATGGTGATCTACAACAATACAACATGCAGAGATAAGTATCATATCTAGATCATTTAATTAGGCCTTTAATTAAATGATGCTCTCACTAAGTCGTAGAGCTTTTGTAGGGGCTAGTCATGGATGTAGACAAACTCACTTTGTCCACACTACTAGCTCCAAATCAAATAGCGACTACATTTTGTGGGACAAGATCCAAACGATACTTCATCTTGAGTTAGCTTTGGCTAATTGCCCAAGACTAGGTACAATTCGGTAGGTAACATTTTACCAATTACATCGTATGCAACTCTTGAAAAGGGTCAAGATCCACGTCATTACACATCATCTTGAGTTAGCTTTGGCTAATCGCCCAAGACTTAGTATAATTTGTTCTCTTATCCAATTTTTTCCAACTTTTGGGATATGCCTCTAAGTGTCTCAATCCAATTGAGGTGACTTAGTTAAGTCTCACCCAAAGTTCGATAGCGGGACATCACAATTATCCTCTCGCACTCTACCAAGATGAAATGCGTTGCTTCACTTTGGCAGAACCCAACAACAAATGATCGAGGTAGTTTATGAGTACCAAACTTTGGTAGGCATATGGAGTTGACTTAATTAAGATAAATATTTTATCTAATCATGCATCACATACACACATAGCATATATCAACATATAAGCAAGAAAATGTGACATGGTTATGGCCCGTGTACTATGATCTTCTCAAGCCAATGAGAAGATCAAAGTTCAACCTAAGGATAACATCTTCTCCAAGAGCATCCTTCGGTCATCATGTGTGGTTGGCATCCTTCTTGTAACTTCATTCTTCAATGGACACTCCATTACTCCTCTTGTACATTACAATGTAGGAAACTCGAGTTACATTCGAGTCTAAATCTAATTTTACAATTAGGAAGAATATAGACAAGGCACGACATGTAGGCCGTATTATGAATTACAACATGCACACACACACATACATCCAATCACATTGGGGTTAAGGCCATAACCATTCACCATGTCAATAATCATACACAATAGATCTAGGACATTGATTTTATTATGAGTGCAACAAACCAAATTAGCCGCTTGAGCAGAATCTCACGGCGGTCCGAGTCAGTCTCCCATTCCCGAGACAGTCTCGGGGTCTCCTTCCCCGGGATGACCCGAGCGCCTGTCTTCCCAAGTGGCCTCGGGAAGCCTCAGCTCGGTATGACCACAGTGGTCTGTCTTCCCGAGTGGGAGGTCGGGAGGCCGACTGCTACAACAAACAGTTATATGCAACTCATAAATTCTAGTCCTACTTCTATATCACATATAAAAGCACAAAAACTTTGTACGATCTTTCACAAGTGGCTCTGATACCACTGTTGGGTTCTCCCGGCACAAAACAATAAAAACGCAGCGGAAACAAGAACCCATGAGCGATCTATGCGAAAGAAAACTGATACAGAGCTATCTATCTAATAGATTTATCTACTGTTTATACCTTTGAAGCGTGCCCTTCGGTTATCCCGCTCGTCCAAGATGCGCCGGATCTCTTACACGTTCAAGCATCCGTGCCTCTATTCGTATCCACACGGACACAATCTCTCAACTTCGGGAGAACTACCTTAGTTGTGCTAGCAACTTGAGGTAGCTCGAAAACACCAAGAACCTTACAATAAGGTTTCAGCCAAGAGTGGAGGAGAGGAAGAAGAGAGGAAGGAAAAGGGAAAAGCTAAGGAAAGAAGAAGGAGAGCACATCCAAATTCACAAGACCCTCTTTTATAATCATCCCATGAATATGAAGAGGTTTGTGTCTCTTTGGCTTCCCAATAAAGAGTACATCTTTTAATGTGGCTCTTCATCTTTTCCCATGCAAGAAAAGAATCTTTTCATTTAATGAAAAGAGACTTTTCTCTTTCCTCCATGCAACTCCGACCGGGCCTCTCGGGCTTCCGACTCGGTCTCCCGACCAAGTCTCCCGAGTGGCGAGCTCCCGACCCAGTCTGCCGAGCACCGACCCAGTCTTCCGAGCGCCGACCCAATCTGCCGAGTTCCGACTCGGTCCGCCGAGCTCCGACTCGGTCCGCCGAGCTCCGACTCGGTCCGTCGAGCTCCGACTCGGTCCGTCGAGATCCTACTCGGCCCGCCGAGCTCCGACTCGGCCCGCCGAGCTCCGACTTGGCCACTCTCGAGTTCCCAACTCGAGTCCTCCAAACTGACCTCCCGAGTTCCCAACTCGGGCTCAGGTCTCCCGAGTTCCCAACTCGGGCGCAGGCCTCCCGAGTTCCCAACTCGGGCTCAGTCTCCCGAGTTCCCAACTCGGATTTCCCGAAGCATTGTGCCCTTTGTGTGTGACCCAATAGGTTCTCGTGACGTTGGCAATGTGCCTAAACACTTTAGACTTATAAATAACGAGCGGCATCTAGCAATGCATCATTGCTACCCAAGTAACAAGAAAAGTCGAGATCCGACTAAACCTCCATGACTATGATAGTGTATGACCTTGTCCTTCTATCCTTGATATCTAGATTGACCAATGAGGCATAGACCGTGTCATCCTCAATCAATCTTGTGTTTCTTGATCTCTGAGTAGACTCACTCAAACAAATGAGCTCAATATCTCATATTGACTCATTTGAGCATGGCCATGCGTTTTAGTAGTCCTACTCGATCAAGGGGCCCACAGATATCACACCCGTCATATGGGAGGGATAGATCCCATCTACATCACTCACATCCCTTCGCATAATTCATTACATACACAGTGATCGCCTTTATAGTCCACCCTGTTACGGGTGACGTTTGACGATACCAAAGTACATAACTCCTTATGTAGGGAACCGTAGTAACTTCAGGTCTAAGGACTATTCATACCAATAGTCACATGAGAAAGTCTATGACACTCATATGACAATCTATGAAACTTTCTCATGGCGGGTCATTCAGTACACATTCTCCAATGTATACCCATGTGTCAACTTGATATCACATATCCATGACTTGTGAGCTCAAGTCATCAGTTGATCTACATGCTAGTCTCCATGCATCAATATTGTCCCTGAATAATTGATGCTTGACTAGGAATAATTTAGTGTAGTGTTCTCTACATTATTTCACTATCGATTCAACTAATCGATATAATGTAGATATGAACCTACTACACAAGGACATTATTATACTTAGTTATTCGGCACAGAATACAAAGTAAGTATAATAACCAAACATGCCTTTATTAATAATAGAATATGATACAAAATGTCTCTAGTCAATCATCACATAATTCGCTCTAGGGCTCCTACTAACAGGATTGGTCTGTGGACCAATCAGGAGTGTGCAGAAGACTGCTGGATCGGTCTGGTGACCGATCAGGGTCCTTCCTGATCGGTCTGGTGACCGATCAGGAGCAGAACTTTAATTCAAATACGCTGTCAGAAGCTCTGATCGTGACTGTTTTCTCTGTCGATTCTCTGATACATTGCTGATTATGTTTGATATGAGTTGTTATGCTTCTATTGGAGTGTGCAGGTTTTACAGGGATGATTCAAACATTGGTGGAGAGTCAATGGGAGACTTTCCTTGGAGCAGGTTTGGCTGTTTCTTTGTTTCAGGCCTCAACGACGACTGGAGAGCAGCTGGCAACTGACGGAGGCTCAGCTGGAGAGGGTCTTCAGTGGACTGAGTGCTCAGGGTGTCAGGGGGTCAGGCTGTGGCTTCAGTGGATGCTGATGGAGAGCCTGGTGATGGGAGCAGAGGCTTAAGACGAGGCTGGAAGCAGAGGAGCGACAACAAGAAAGACAAAAAAATGAGTGAAGTTTTTGTTGTGGGGTTGTGCTCTCTGTTGCTTTGTGCTTGACCGATCTTGTTGCATTCCTGTGAGATCTTTGTGAGTGTTCCTTCTTATGTGATCTCTTGTACTCAAGTTCAATCATCTGTGAGATCTGTGGAAAGGTTTCTCCACCGAGAAGGAGGCTCTATCTTATCCGGTGTTCACCGGGGCTTGATCTGCCGACGATCAAGGGATCGCCCACCTTACGGGCACGCCAAGGAGTAGGGGCAAGTTATCCCCGAACCCTGTATATCGAGGTGTTAGCGTCGGTTTGCTTTCCTTTGCTTTGGTTTGTTGTTTTATTTTTCTGTTTCTGCATTTGCTTCAGCTGCCTAACTCTGAAGTCCAGAATAGTTTCAAAAGCGTCAAAAGTTTTGTGTCCGACTAGATTCACCCCCCTCTCTAGCCATCCGAGTTCCAACAAGTGGTATCAGAGCTTGGGGCTCTGTTCACGGCTTAACATCCGAGAGCTTACAGCAAGATGGCTGGAAGAGAAGGATTGAGCACAAACCGACCTCCATTCCTCGACGGCACTGATTTTTCATATTGGAAGTCAAGAATGGAGTTTTACTTGAAGACAAACATGAGCTTGTGGTTCGCTGTCAAGGAGGGTTTCTCTCCTCCAAAGGATATTGAGGGAAAAGATCTAGATTTCTCCATGTGGTCGTCTGAGCAAATCCGGAAGGGGGAAGCAAATGCCAAAGCTGTGGTCACCTTACAATGTGGGATGACCAAAGAGAAATTGATCAAGATTGGTCCCTTTACCTCTGCCAGAGACCTTTGGAACAAAGTCATTGAGCTCCATGAAGGAACTCAAGACACCCGGACTGCCAAGAAGGACCTCCTTCTCAGCCAACTCCAGAACTTGACAATGGGAGAAAATGAAACTGTAAGTATGCTTCATTATCGATTCAAAGAAGTATTGAATGGTCTCCACTCCATTGATGAAAAGGTAGAAAATCGAGACCTAGTGAGGTATGTCCTTAAATCATTTCCTAGGAATGCCTTGTGGTCATCCATGGTGGATGCCTACAAGGTGTCTAAGGATTTTTCAATTATTAAGTTAGAAGATCTATTTTGTGAAATGGAACTACATGAGATCTCTAACCAATGCCCCAAAGAGAAAGGTATTGCTTTAGTGGCGGGTGACTACAACAAGAAGAAGGAGGAGAATAACACTCACTGTTACATGGCATTCATGGCACTAGAGGACTCGAGAGAAGAAAGTGATAACGAATCAAGTAGCTCCTCAACCGCACCTTCATCATCTTCGGATAATGAAGAGGTAATCACTCCCGAGTTAGATAAGTGTTATAGAACCATTGCATATCTAGCTAGGTTGCTTAAAAAATCCAAGAACAAAATTAAATTGTTGAAATTAGAAGTAGAAGAATTGAAATCCTCTAAGGTTGAGAACATTGATGATTTACATGATAAATCCCTTAAGGATGAAAATAAGAACTTGAAGAGCGAAGTTGAAAACCTCAAGAATGTTCTTGAGAAGTTTTCAACAAGCTCTAAAACATTAGATATGATACTCAACTCACAAAGGGCAATGTACAACAAGGATGGTTTGGGTTACCAACCTAAAGAACCTAGTGTCATATCTTTAATGTCAAGAACTCATTTTAGATCATCAAATAATTCTAAGGTTCAAAAAGTCAAAAAGAAATTGACTAAGGCATGGGTGCCAAAGTCATTCATTGTAGATTCCTTAGGTCCCAAAATTTGGGTACCTAAAACCTCAATATTTAGAATTGTATAAGCATAAATTGAGGGGGAGCATCTATCAATATAGGTTGTTGATAAGTGGTGCTCCAAACACAAGGCTATGGTTACACTAGTTTCAACATGAGTCAATAAGCCTTGGAAATTGTTTTTATACATTGTATGAAGAGTTTAGATTCACACATAATTTGCTCTTGTCATGAATTGCTTAGATTAATTGGTTTTCTTGTAGTAATTTATGTTTTACTGCAATTTGTGTTTTATGAAATTTCACTTGAGTAGTAAGGAAATTTTCATACAATGAATGTAGTATATTCATGCTTCTAAATAAACCAACTAGTTTTGAAAAGGAAAAATATATTGCATGAGTGATTTAGGTTGAATCATGACAATGGATTGCTATAGTTCATGGTAAATCTAGATAATTTAAGGTCAGGGAAAATTGTTATCCACAGGATTCGTTATGAAAAATTTAAATTAGATAATTTGATCTCCATTACTTTAGTTCTTATAACAATGTGATCCCTTGGCTAGTGATTTTTATGGAATTCATGTGTCAAAGTACTTAATCATGCTTAAGTAAAATCTACTTGAGTATTACAGTTCTTCCATGATCAAGTTTGCTTCCAAAACAAGAAGAAAGAAAACAAATGTCTAGTTTATCTTTACCAAATAGAAATGTACATCTATCATGTGTGCTATCCATGTCTATGAATTTTCTACTCAAATGATTGCATGCATACTTGCTTTGGAAGCCTAATACAAACTTGGTTTTAAATCGGTTGGAACCATGACCTTAATACACACTAGGAACTATAAACTTTTCAAATCCGATCCATGAACTATTAATAGAATTGGTAATTTGATCATAAGTTGATACTAACATGGTTTGGAAATTTAATCATATTTTTGCTATGAAACCTGGTCATATTTTGGAAATCTGATCTTAGTATCATATTTGAGAAATGAATTTTGTTTAATGGAATGGGTTCACTCGGTTTTGGGTTAAGACAAACTTAGAGCTATGGGTTATCAAAATTGGTTGGATCAAACATGTTTGGAAGTTAATGATCGTTCTTAGAACATACTGATTATGCTTTTATACAAATTTGTTTTTAGAAAATCTTGATTCTTGAATGAACAAAGTTAGGGATTAAATTTGTTTGAATTAGGGTTTAGACGTGTTTCAGAGTTTCTGAACTTTCAGAATGTCTGAACTGTCGTCTGTATCAGACCTGATCGGTCCACCGACCGAATAGGACTCACCCTGATCGGTCTGGAGACCGATCAGGGATCACTCTGATCGGTCCAGTGACCGATCAGATCAACTCTGATCAAGGAACTCCCAGATCGTTCTAATTTGACCCAAAAACTTTCCAGACTGATCACTTTGCATCGAATTGTATCAGTTTAATGAACATACTATAAACAAACATGATACAATCCGATTACAATTGAAACACATTTGATCACCCATTGGTACAAACCTGGTACTAAGGGAGCATAAATTT
The DNA here is from genome assembly GCA_024364735.1 of Boesenbergia rotunda. Taxonomy (NCBI): domain Eukaryota; kingdom Viridiplantae; phylum Streptophyta; class Magnoliopsida; order Zingiberales; family Zingiberaceae; genus Boesenbergia; species Boesenbergia rotunda. Next base: position 21,890 of record JAGFNQ010008326.1, on the reverse strand, counting down.
GTTCAAGTATTAAAATATGGGTAGGAATCATTAAGACCCTTGATTCTCAGAAATGTTTCCGAAATGTCAAGTATTAAAATGAGGTTTGCCTAATCATACTTGGAACAAATGTAATAGTGATTCGATACAAACCCGTGCTGCAATTCTAAAAATTCATTTACACGGGTTGGTTGAATCATGTCTCTTGCCCCTTGATGAGGAATATTTTTCAGTCAAAAACCCAACCCATATTGAAAATTTTGAAATTCATAGGGAAGAGTTGTTTGAGTCATGACTCTTGCTCTTAATATCGTGTTTCAGAAATTTTTCTGAAATGTCGTATATTAATGGAGTCTTCACCCCTGTTGTGGAATGCAAATTGTTAATGCAGTCTGATCAGGAACGCATCAGAGTTTCAGAAATTTTTTTGAAATCCGATCGCACTCCAGACTAATCAGATATACTTCTGTATCACGTAATCAACGGACCTGGTTGGTCACGGAGACCAATCAGGAATATGTTTCAGATACAAATGCATTCCTTACTCGTCATATGAAGCATATACATATTTGATCATGATATACTTTTGTATATGTCTTCACATGAAATTCTAAATGTTAATGCAGTCTGATCTTGAACGAATCAGAATTACAAAATTTTTTCTGAAAATTAATCGTTCATAGATATATCAGAGATTTTTCTGTATCAAACATCATTCTGATGGGTTGCATATACATTGTTGCCATGATACATTTATGGTATATGCCTCTCATATGCAATTCAAAAGTTTACCTTTGATTATTTTGGGTTTGGGGAGAGACCCATGTTTGAGGGGAGGTATATTTAAACTTAATAACCATACCCTTTTCGGTGTTTGACAAAGGGGGAGAGAATGGTTGATTAAGTTTAGGGTTATTGTAGGGGGAGGATTTTGATTCCCTTACAATAATTGAACTGCCTTCAATTGATCATTAATGCCTAAACTTAAATCGGGTTGTCAAACAAAAAAAAGGGGGAGATTGTTGATGCAGTCTGACCCTGATTGTTGTTTTGGTGTTGACAACGATTTAAGTTTTGATTTAAGTTTGGTTGAACGAATTGGGATTAAGTCCTAGTCGGGGACTGGGCACAAAATCCTAGCTTGGAGGGCTAGGTGTGGAAAAGTCCTGGCTTGGAGGGTCAGGTCCTAGCCTGGAGGGCTAGGTTGAGGAAATCCCGGTGAGTGAAGCCGGGTCCTGGTGAGTGAAGCCAGGTTATTGAAATCTCGGTGAGTGAAGCCGAGTCTTGGTGAGTGAAGTCAGGTGATGGAAATCCCGGTGAGTGAAGCCGGGTCCTGGTGAGTGAAGCCAGGTGATGGAAATCCCGGTGAGTGAAGCCGGGTCCTGGTGAGTGAAGCCAGGTGATGGAAATCCTAGTGAGTGAAGCTAGGTTGAAATCCTGGTGAGTGAAGCCGGGTCCCGGTGAGTGAAGCCGGGTGACCGAAACCTTGGTGAGTGAATCCAGGTCCTAGCTTGGAGGGCTAGGTTGAAGCCCTAGTGAGTGAAGCTGGGCATGGCACGAGTCAGAGAAGGGCTGGAGGCTTGTTCTCATGACTTAGAGTGCATTTGAGCTTGCCTGGATCGGTCTGGTGATCGATCAGGGAAGTTGGCACGGTGCTCCTTCGTGGATAAGTCTGGTGACCGATCCAGTGATGATTGATCGGTCTGGTGACCGATCAGGGAGTATGCGTTTCACTCACTGCACAACTCCTGATCGGTCTGGTGACCGATCAGGGAGAACACAGTGAGTTGAGTTCCCCCACTGATCAGCTCCTGAACGGTCCGGTGACCGATCCAAGACCTAGGACCTGATGTCCACGATTAAAGTTTTCTCACTGTGGTCACCGATCAGGATGGAGCCTGATCGGTCAGGAAGCAACCTGATCGGTCTAGTGACCGATCAGGGAGTAGCCTGATTGGTTTGGGGACCGATCTAGAGTGTGCAGTAGAATGCTGGATTGGTCTGGGGACCAATCAAGAGTGTGCAGAAGACTACTGGATCGGTCTGGTGACCGATCATGGTCCTTCCTGATTGGTCTGGTGACCGATCAGGAGCAGAACTTTAATTCAAATACGCTGTCAGAAGCTCTAATCACGACTGTTTTCTCTGCCGATTCTCTGATACATTGCTGATTATGTTTGATATGAGTTGCTAAGCGTCTATTGGAGTGTGCAGGCTTTACAGGGATGATTCAAACATTGGAGGAGAGTCAATGGGAGGCTTTCTTTGGAGCAAGTCTGGCTGTTTCCTTGTTTCAGGTCTCAACGGCGTCTGGAGAGCAGCTGGCAACTGACGGAGGCTCAGCTGGAGAGGGTCTTCAGTGGACTGAGTGCTTAGGGAGTCAAGGGGTCAGGCTATGGCTTCAATGGATGCTGATGGAGAGCCTGGTGATGAGAGCAGAGGCTTAAGATGAGGCTGGAAGCAGAGGAGCGACAACAAGAAAGACAGAAAAACGAGTGAAGTTTTTGCTGTGGGGTTGTGCTGTCTGTTGCTTTGTGCTTGAGCGATCTTGTTGCATTCCTGTGAGATCTTTGTGAGTGTTCCTTCTTGTGTGATCTCTTGTACTCAAGTTCAATCATTTGTGAGATCTGTGGAAAGGTTTCTCCACCGAGAAGGAGGCTCTATCTTATCCGGTGTTCACTGGGGCTTGATCTGCCGACGATCAAGGGATCACCCACCTTACGGGCACGCCAAGGAGTAGGGGCAAGTTATCCCCGAACCTTGTATATCGAGGTGTTAGCGTCGGTTTGCTTTTTTTTGCTTTGGTTTGTTGTTTTTAGTTTTCTGTTTCTGCATTTGCTTCCGCTGCCTAACTCTGAAGTGCAGAATAGTTTCAAAAGCGTCAAAAGTTTTGTGTCCGACTAGATTCACCCCCCTCTCTAGCCATCCGAGTTCCAACAATATTAAGAATCATTGGTAGTTCGTCTTAATGAATGAGTGTAACTGATCTTTTGACTTGAGACCTTCATATATTCTATGCGTGGAGTTATGTACTTTGATGTCGTTAAAAGCAATCTTTAATCGGATTGTGATTAATACGGTAATTGGGTGTATGACAAAACGCAGAGAGAATAATGTTGAGTTAATAGAGGATTCATCGCTCTCTTGTATTTCGGAGTTAACATCCTGGTCGCTTGATAGAGATATTAGTGACTCGAAATCCATGGTCATGGGAGGAATAATTATCATTCAAGATGAGTCTATTATATCTTGGAAATCAAGTAAAACAATTAATTGGTGATGATGCATACTGCACCGAATTAATTGGGATGTATGATAATGATGAAGAGATTGAATTACACAGTAATCAGTTCATGGAGGTTTTAGTTTATAACTAATATTCTATCACGTGGGGAGGCTAAAAACTGTTGCTAGATGGTTACCTTAGTCTGTGTATGGATTTACACTGTCTTCGTGTATAGAACCTAGAGGGTCGCACGCATAACACATAGACGCGAACAGTATCTGTAGTCGATTATTTTAGTGGATACTAAAATCAATAAATTTATTATTTCTGTATAAGAATTAATTGGATTATTAATTATATCTGAAATATCGGAAGCGAGAATGGATCAAGATCAAATATGGATTTATTTGATGAAGAGAAGAGAGAGTGAATTTATCTCTTATTCTCTTTGGAGAATTTGAAAAGTCACAATTATTTTGGCAATAATGGAGAAGATGAAGAGTCTCTATTAATGATTATTAATGGAGAAGATGAAGAGTCTCTATTAATGATTATTAATGGAGAATTTCAAAAGTCGAAATTATGATAAATTAATGAAGAATATGAAGAGACATGTCTCTTCATCTTCCTTGGAGGCTATATATATCCACCCTTGGAAGAAGTGGATGACACACTTCTCCTTCGTCTCTCTCTTGTGCGATTTCTCTCCATCTCTCTCGGGAAGCCTTCGACTACTTCTTCTCTAGTTGGAGACGCACCTCCAGATCCGTAGTGCATCCAAAATAATTATGTCGATCCAAGTGGCTAGCACCTAACGGATCATCTAGTTCGTGATCTTGTGCACATGGATACCCCTAGAGGAGTCACACGTGGGGCTCTCATTTGTTCGTGATATTATTCACAAATAAGCAAAGGATTACAAAGTATGTTTTCAATTTATGCTTGTTTTCGCATCATTTTGTTTAGAACTATATGTACCATGAAAAGATCCATGATTTAAGAGCAGATTTTTGCTTTATTATAAATATTCCGCTGCGCTCAGAACCTAACAAGAAGACCCCGAGATCACCTCGGGGAGGCATAACTCACACAACATTCGGCCTTAAGTAATGGCCCCCCTTCTATCGCGGTTCCACGGATAAGCATCCCCACTATCGCGGAGATCCTTAAATATCGCAACGGGTCGAAACACGTAATGATGGCATGGACCATTTCAAGGGCTATCCAGTAACTGCCAAAAAGGGGGGGGGGTCGTGACATTGATCATGGGGATGCGCCAAGGCAGCCGCCATATGTATAAAAGGTAGTCCAACCCCTCCGGAAAAGGGGTTACGCACTCTCTACTACTTACACCTTTTTCTGTCTTCTATTCTTCTCCATCGAGGCACTGACTTGAGCGTCGGAGTAGGCTCCGCTGGACAACTTCCAGCGTGTTCCCCTAACGCTTGTGTTGATCTCGTAGGGCACAGAGTTCTTCCCCTCCCGTCATCATCCACGTAGACTGAACCTCGGTGACTGGCCATCGACGTCGATTCCTTCCAGAACAAGTTTGGCGTCGTCTGTGGGAATCCAGTAGAGCACCAGAAGGAGCTCCGATGGCAGGACCAGAGGGACAAGCCATTTTCCTGACGAGGGAGAAACTGGACTGCTTGGTGGCCAACGCCATCAAAGAAGCGCTTGAGCAGCATCAAGTCGAACAAGTTGCCTCGCAGCAAGAGGCTCCTGCGCAGGAGGAGATCCCTAGGGTCTCTATCTCACACTCGCGGAGATCTGTCACACCAGTGGGACGACGGGACGGAGCAGCCCCTATTCTCCGAAAAGACTCTTCGGGAGATATCAAGAAGGCGCACTCGGTAACCTCCAGCGCGCAGAGGCACGAAGAAGGACAAGGAAAAAGGGAGGAACCCAAGGCCTCCCATAAGGTTCCCTCTACTCCTTTCTCATCTGAGATTGTGGAAGCCCTCATGCCGAACCAGTTCCGTGGGCCTGGGATCGCCGATTATGACAGGAAGACGGATCCGGAAGATCATGTCTACAAGTTTGAGAACGCGGCACTCCTGCACTAGTATACTGATGGTGTAAAGTGTCGGGTGTTCCTAAACACCCTGTCTGGAGCAGCCCAACGATGGTTCCAGAGGTTGCCACAAGGTTCTATCAACTCCTTTGCGGAGTTTAGAATCATCTTCCTCCACCATTTTGCCAGCAGCCATTGTTATCAGAAGATGACGCTCAATCTGTTTGCCCTCAAGCTGAAGCCAAAGGAGCCGCTTAACGAGTACATCCAGCGGTTCAACAGGGCGGCGCAGGACGTGCCCAGCGCAATGTCAGAAATCCTCGTCAGTGCCTGCACCCAAGGGCTCGTGGAAGGGGATTTCTTTCGATCCCTGGTGAAGAAGCCCCCCGTCAACTTCGATGATCTACTGGGGTGTTCTGTCAAGCACGTCAACATGGAGGAGGTACCATATGCCCGCCGCAAGGAACCAGTCGGAGTCCTCCCTCCATCCGTTCCTCGGTCTGAATGGAGGGAGCCCCCAGCTCCAACTTGAGGAAAGAGCCTTCACCTCGGGAAGGACCAGTGGGTGGGTAGGCAAAGGCTGGTTGAGACGGTGGATACCGAGTAGCCGGAACCCGTGCCAAAGTACTACGGTTTTCATGGCAGCACAACACACTCCACCGAGGAGTGTCACGCCTTGAAGAAGAGATTCGGTGAGGAGGCAGACACTAAACCTCAGAGAAAGTGGAATAAAGCGGGGTCGGCACGGGGTCGACACTAAACTTTAGTACTTAGCCTGGAGGTCTAGAGTTCGAATCTTGGGGAAGACAAAAACCCACTGCTAGGGGTGGGAAGACCCATAGGGTCTCGGGCCTAGAGGGTTGCCTGCGGGGATCTTGTGAGTAACGACGGTCGATGGTCGACGACCAAAGGGGCCAGGTTGTTGGGTCGCCAAAAAATGGAATTTGGCCGCCCAAGGGGCCGAGTGGTCTGGTCGATGGGTCGGGTCATTACAGAAAGAGATCCCCAGAAGGGCAAGACCCCTATGTGTGGCCCACCCTCGGGGCATGTTGGAGTAATCTCGGGGGGACCCACCGAAGGAGATTCCCACCGGGCGAGGAAGCCTCATACCCGTCGGCCGGAAAACTACTCCATTGGGATGAGCCGGAGCCAAGAGCAAGGCCTTACAATTTCTTTCGATCTAGCAGACCTGGAAGAGGTGGAAGCTCCCCATGAAGATGTCATAGTAATTATAGCCCGCATCACCAACTACGAGGTTAAGTGCATCTTCGTGGACACAGGAAGTTCCATGAACATCCTGTACAAGGCGGCTCTGGACCATATGCAGATCGATGAGGATGAGCTACTTTCGGTCTCGACCCCACTGTTCGGCTTTATGGGGTATCGAGTACAGTCGATAGAGCAAATCACCCTATCGCTCTTATTGGGTAGCGACGTGCTGGAGAGGACCAGAAGGATGCCTTTCTTGATTATGGATGCTCCCTCCTCCTACAACGCCATCCTGGGCCGCCCGACACTCAGTGTCTTCCAGGCGGTGGTCTCTGTCTACCACCAGAAGATAAAATTCTCCGTAGGCGACCGAGTGGTTGAAGTCATAGGGGACCAGCTGGTGTCTCGGCGATGCTACAGCGGGGAAGTCAGGTCAGAGTCCCGAAAGAACCCAAGGGCTTCAGAAGGCTAGCTGGAGGAGACGATCATGCATAGGAGGAGAGGGATAAAAGGCTCGAGAGGCCCAGGCAGGCCAACTTTCTTTGATCCTTCCGATCCCGGTAAGGTTTACCTTGCATATTATGTACCCACCTGTGTATCTCTGCTGCCTTGCAGCGAATTCAAGTAATAAAGGAAGGTGCACTCTCCAAAATATCAGTGTACTACTGAAGAATCAAAACCCTAATGTCTCACGGTGCTGTGGATGCCTGAGGTACTTAGGCTTGGTCTGGGTTGCTACGGACTCTCGACCAAGGATAAAAACCCTAATACCTCGTGGTGTTGTGGATTCCTGGGGTACTTAGGCTTGTCCTGGGTTGCTATGGACTCCCGACCAAGGATAAAACCCTAATACCTCGCGGTGCTATGGATGCTCGGGGTACTTAGGCTTGGTCTGGGTTGCTACGGATTCCCAACCAAGGATAAAAACCCTAATACCTTGCGGTGTTGCGGATGCCCGAGGTACTTAGGCTTGGGCTAGGTTTCTACGGACTCCCAACCAAGGATAAAAACCCTAATACCTCGTGGTGTTGCGGATGTCCGGGGTACTTAGGCTTGGGCTGGGTTGCTGCAGACTCCCAACCAAGGATAAAAACCCTAATACCTCATGGTGCTGCAGATGCCTAGGATACATAGGCTTGGGTTGGGTTGCTGCGAACTCCCATCCAAGGATAAAAACCCTAATACCTTACGGTGCTGCGGATGCCCAAGGTACTTAGGTTTGGGCTGGGTTGCTACAGACTCCCAACCAAGGATAAAAACCCTAATACCTCGTGGTGCTATGGATGAACGGTATACTTAGGCTTGGGCTGGGTTGCTGCAGACTCCCAATCAAGGATAAAAACCCTAATATCTCGCGGTGCTGCGGATGCCCGAGGTACATAGGTTTGGGATGGGTTGCTACGGACTCCCAACCAAGAATAAAAACTCTAATACCTCACGGTGATGCGGATGCCAGAGATACTTAGGCTTGGTCTGGGTTGCTACGGACTCCCGACCAAGGATAAAATCCCTAATACCTCACGGTGCTGTGGATGCCCAGGGTACTTAGGCTTAGTCTGGGTTGCTACGGACACCCAACCAAGGATAAAAACCCTAATGCCTCACGGTGCTGCGGATGCCCGAGGTACTTAGGCTTGGTCTGGGTGCTACGGGCTCCCAACCAAGAATAAAATATCTAATAGCTTGCGGTGCTACGGATGCCTGGGGTACTTAGGCTGGACTATGCAGATACCCAACCAAGTAGTTGAGACTCTGGCCCGGGACAAGTTGCGCTGTAAAGGTAAGGGTTAACATGATCTACCCGACAAAAGGGGAATAAGCGAGACATCAGAACATTCATACAGGCATGCACACACCAAAGATAACAAATATTTTTCTTCATTTATATGGGAAATACATTGATACCAACATCTCATAGAAACACCAAAGATACAATCAAAAGAACCGGTAAAGGGAATCATTCCTCTACTCCGGCTTTTCTTCGTCACTACATCATTCCCGCAAAATCGCTTGGCTCGAAACCGCCCTCCAACAGCCGGTGAGCAGGGATCCACGTGTGTTATGGTCGAAATCCTTGAACCCTCGGTCATAGTGGAGACCCCTCGGTCCTTCATCCACGTAACCATTAACAAATGAGGACGCTTGAGGTAACACATGGATACCCTAACTACCTCTTCCCGTAAAGATGCATCCAACAACAAGGATGACTACAACATTAAGAAGGAAGGGGAGAGGAAGCAGTGGTTGCAACCTCTCCCCCCCGGGTGACGGTACTGCACCATCCCGGCAAACACCATCTGATGCCCAAAACTCGGGAAACGAGCAGTCAGAAGGGGATGTCATTTGAAGCGAGCGAACCGCCCGAGGAGGGGCAGAAGATGAACCATTAGGAGATGTCATTTCGCTATGCAAGAAACACATTGACTTAGTTGGACGTCTTCAGGGTCGGTGAAGGGTGGCATGGGTAGACAAGCCGTGGGCTTGTATGCATCCGAGGGACCGTGGACAAAGCAGGGACGATGAGCCGAGAAATGCGGACTTCAAGGCATACGTGAAGGATGACATGGGAGACAAGCCGCGGGCTTGCATGCATCCGAGGGACGAGAGCCAAAGTCAAAGAGGGCTTAAAGGCAACAGGTCGAGGCTGCTGGAGCAGGGACGATGAGCTGAGGGAGGCGGACTTCGAGGCATACGCGAAGGATGGCATGGGAGACAAGCTGTGGGCTTGCATACATCCGGGTGACGAGAGCCAAAGTCGAAGAGGGCTTGAAGGCAATAGGTCGAGGTTGCTGAATGAAGAGTCAACTGAGTCGTGAGGTTTCGAGTGCTAAGAGAACTATACTCGGGAAGGGAAATCCTAGGATTCGAGTGCTGAGAGAATTGTACTCGGGAAGGGAAACCTTAAGTGGCAGTCGACTGATGGTTGATCAGTCGACTGAGGTAGAGCACAAAGAGATCAGTTGACTGATGGAGGATCAGTCAACTGGGCAGTCGACTGGTGTAGACCAGAATGTGAATCATCAGGCGGTGACATTCAAATTCATGAAGACCAGTCGACTGGTAATGGTCAAAATAGTATCGAGCTCTATTTAAGAGAGCTGGTGTTTGGCTACTTCTTTTTGGCGAAACAAGCTTGGTCAAAGTCTGTTAGTAGCCTACAAGTGCTCGGTGATTGTCCAAGGATTATGACAAGGTTTCTCCACCCACAAGGAGCGACAAGAGCTAGCCGGAGGTGTTCCGAGGAATCATCCACCGAAGGATCGGGATCGTCCACCTTACAGACAGCCGTGGAGTAGGAGTTTTATCTTCGAACCATGTAAATCGGTGTGTCTTTCTTAGTTTTTAGTTTTAGTTTTCGTTATTCCGCATGCGCACTAACAACTTGTAGGAAGAAAAATCAAAAAATAGCTATTCACCCTCCTCTAGCTAAACGACAAGGTCCGAACAAGTGGTATCAGTGCTTGGTTCTCTCATCTACGGACTAACCGCCGAGAGAGCAAAAAAAAGCTAGAGGAAATGGTGATTGAAGAAATATTGGGGAATGACATCAATATTTCACCTTCGTACGATCGCGAGAATTTCGAGTATTGGAGGATGCGAATAAAGACATGGTTCGGGATGGATTGGAACTTCATGATCACACTAGAAGAGCCATTTGAAGTCCCAAAAGATAAGCACGAGAAAAAGCTCCGACCACGGTATTGGAATAAGTAGCAACAAACTCAATCAAAGGCAAACGAAATGGTAATTTCGTTGTTACTTAATATTTTGCCTAATGATGTAATGAGTGGTGTAGGTAAATACAAAAATGCATATGAGTTATGGAACAAGATGGTAGCATTTCATGAAAATCCTACACAAGCCCAAGTAGTGGAAGAGCTCAAGGAAATGAGCTCAATGGTCCAAGAAGAGGAGAAGGATCAATCGGATGAAGAAATGAGCTTAACATCCGAAGATGATGAGAAAGAGGGAAAAGATTCATCCATCTCATCAAGTGAAGTGGCACAAGAAAGTGAAGAATCATCCACTTCATCAAAGAAAAAGGAAGAGGTCTCCACTTCAAGGATTGAGGGGGAGGAGAGACCATCCTCAATACCCGAGCAAGAAGAAGCATCCACCTCCACCAAAGCAAAGTCTAAAGACCACATCATTTACTTTGGGTGCAACAAGAAGGGACACTACAAGGACAAGTGTCCATTAGGTAAAAAGAAGGTAAACCCTAAACCCAAGTCAATTCTTTTAAAATCTAACACGAGTTGTAGGGAAAAGAAGGAGAAAAGTACATTAGGTGTTACATGTGTGGTGAGCTAGGACACTACCACACCAAATGCTCAAGGATAGGAGATCTCAAGAAATTGGAGCATTTGAGGAAGTGGGAGAAGAAGGAGAAGAAGAAAAGCTCATATCAAGGGGAAGCTGCAAGGGTAAGGGAGGTAATCCCTAACTTTAAGCGTTTTTCAAATTCCTCTATGCATGTTAGAAGTAATGAGAATTATTTGCCTATGCATAATTTTGGTTTTAGGTATTGTGATAAAAATAGGATTAATGTTGTACCTCAAAACCCTAAGGAATTTATGTATCATGATAAACCTAGGATGTTTAGACCTAAGGATCAAGGCATTAATCCAAAGAAAGGGAGACACATGCCTAGACAAATGGGTAGTTCTAGAAATGTCAAAGGGGGACATAGTGATGGTAAGGTAAAGAACCTAGAAAGAGAAAATCAAGCCTTAAGGGTAAGGCTTGATAAATTAGAAAAAATCCTAGATAGATTCACTAGTGGATCTAATGGTTTAGGCATGGTGGCAAGTAGTCAAAACATCGACAATGATAAACCGGGTCTAGGGTACCGATCTATTAGATCAAATGCTAGGGACAAGTCATATGCAAGGATGTCATATGACTATAGCAAGGAGAAGACCAAAAATGGCAAGGGAAAGCCATTTAAAAGAGAAAAGAAGAATTTAACCAAGGACAAGGTGTATATAGTTAAGAAAGTTAGGGTTGTAGGTCAAGAAGTAGCGGAGGTACACATGTGTGGCCTTGCCATTATAGATGAGTCACCTAGAGAGGGGACTAAGGCTAAGAGCTCAAGGGGAGCTCTAGGAGTCAAGTGGGGATCCATGGTTAATGGATCTTAAGAGGGATTCTCCAAAAGGACTAGATGGATTATGAAATGCGCCAAAGGATGCAGAGACAAAGTTGAGTCTTAATCCTAGGGATTTGACACATTAAAAGTAAGGTATCATGCAAAAATATGACAATGGAGCTATATTGCATGAAAAATTGATTCTTAATGTGCAAATGTCATATAAACCAATGCTAAGGATGCGTTGAGGTTAGGGATGAGAAGATACATCAAGGAGAGATAAAAACTAGGACTTTAGGTCAAGGTTCAATTGAATCATTTAGATAGTTTTGAGTTTTATGTCAATTTTGGGATTGGTGATATATACATGGGAAAATGTATTTTTCACAAGTAGGCACAGGTACCATAAATCTCTCCACAAAATTTGGGAATTTTTGGAGGTTTGTGGCGTTTCTGGTGCATTTCCAAAGTTAGGTCAGAAATGCTGAAATATAGGGTATCAATCGACTAATGCAGAGGCAGTCGACTGGTTCAGTTTAAATAAAAAATTAGAAAATTCAATATAGCAGTCGACTGATCCTCCATCAGTCAACTGATCATTCTGTTTGGTTCATCGGTCGACTGGCCCTGGGGCAGTCGACTGATGCAGGGAATCTTTTAAAAAGAACAGCCGCGCGGGGGCGGCCGAACCTAGGGTTTCAGCGCCGCCCCTTGTGATTTCTCTTCTCCCGCAACCTCCCCAACTGTTCTAAGCCTTCCCAAGATCTTGAAATCATATTTCTAGCTTTCCTCCATCTTAAATCCGAGTCTAGGGCAAGAAAAGAACCCTTCTTGAGTCAAAGTTGATCATCATTCATCATGCAACGACCGGAGAAACGGTAATGAATCATTTGCTTTATTTTTCTCATTTGGATCATGATTCATGACTAACTCTTCGTTTTGTGCATATTTACCTTGTTTTTCCTTCTTGATTGGGTCATTGTTGGTACATGCTGTTAGTAATATGAGAGAAGTATCCTAAGGCAATCGCCTTATGATTGTAATCGTTTATTTTAATAAATGAAAATTCACTATTTGAGTATACATATTTGTGTATTTGATTGGGATCTTAAACTCATCTACTGAATGTCCGCAATACAATTCACAGCATGAGAGAATTTGTGATGAAATCACAACTAGTGATTATCTCTACATGTGCAATTGTGAAGTATTGAAAATATCCCTAGTCGATGAATTGATAAATACGGACACTATCAATTCTGTTGAGACTAGCATGGGTTATTCTCTAATCAGCTGATTCTCACTGGCTGGTGACATTGGGATGTCCGGAGATAAACATGGATGCTAGTTAAGGGAACTAGTTCATTGGAGTGACTAGCTGTAAAACTTCACATGGTAGTCTATACATAGACATGTCAGTGAAGTTCTTACCGCAGCTTAAGTGCGATGTTCCTTTGACTTGCGGTGTTCAAGTCATCTTGGTCATGGAGACTTATACTTTAACATCTTAAGCAAGCATCTCCAAGGAGGTGTGGACCCAGGATGGTTGGGTATAAGCCGAAGTGCCCGAAGATGTTTGAACAGCCTACAAAGGATTCACCACTCCTTGCGAGGAGATGTATACCCAAGGCCTATCGTCGGATTGTTACTCAAAGCCTCTGGCCAGAGCACGTCATGTTTAGAGTATGAGTCTCTTGAATACATGAGAGTAATTAGAAATCCAAAGGACGAGAGAACGTTACTTGGGCTAGGTGTGACATAGTCAGCCTAGTGGGGACTGACACACACAGACCATGTCCTGAACCAAGTGGGTATAAGATGGTGAAGGGAATGAGGCACGATTCATTAGAGCTGCTGAAGGGTTTCAGAATTATTTCTGAGGTCAACCGTTGATCTTTCGATTAATTGGGGATCATGATGTACTACTAGGTGCCACTCATGATCGTTCTATAATTGATGAATTATAGACGGCCAACATAAATCGAAAGCCTATTTAGTCACACGCACTACGAGTAATCCGAGGGATTTAAAACGAGTTGAAAATTGGATTTTCCGATCAAGAGAAATAAGTCGAATCTGAGTTTATCAGAGGCGCATGGGAAGCTTAAAATGGCTAAGTCTTTTGAAGGCTTATTGGGCGAATTAAATGAGTTTAATTCGCGAGGAGATTGGCTTGGTGTGGCCGGCCAAAGAGGGTGCCCACCCTCTTTGGTTTGGCCGGCCATATTAAAGAGGGAAACCAATTTAATTGGTTTAAATTATAAAATAAATCAAGTGTGATTTGTTTTATAAAATTATGGATAAATAAATTAATTTATATAAAGAAATTTATATAAAGAAAATTGTAGAAATTTATTCTTTTTATGGAAATTAAAATGAACCATAAATTGGTTTAATTTTAATTTATAAAATCAATTATGAATTGATTTTTCCATGATAAGAAAAATTTTATACAAATTTTATTCCATAATTAAAAGGAGAGATGTATTTGTTTTATTATAAAGTTAGTTATAATAAAACTAGGCATAACGGAATAATTCATAAGAAAATTTATAAGATAAATTTCTTATGAAAATTTATTCCGTTAATTCCGTTAAAAGGGAGACTTGGCAATGGAGAGGCTACTATATAAAGGAACCAAAGGCAAGCCTTGAATTCCAATTAATCAAGAGATTAAGAAGTTCTCTCTCTCTCTCATTCTCTCCCTCTCTCTCTCTAGGGTCGGCGCCCACCCCTTCTCTCTCTAGGGCCGGCGCCCCTTCTCTCTCTAGGGCCGGCGCCACTTTCTCCCTCTAGGGCCGGCGCCACCTCCCTAGCCGTGAGCCACCACCAAGACGAAGCGGGTCGCGTCTCCTTCCTCCCTTCGCGGAATCTTGATTCCGTTATTTGGTGGTTAGTCTTCCATCTCTTTCTCTTGAAATTCTAGTTGTGCTTTTGGAGAATCTAGTAGTTCTCGTCGGCACAAAACTCGTGGCTTTGCGAAGTCATCCCGAAGAGAACTCGGCGTGGACGCGAATAGAGGCGAAGCTTCCAAGGGACGCTACGGTTGGATCTCGTCCCTTTCTTCGAGTTACGCGAGGTACAAAGTAAATTAGTTTACTTTTCTGCAAAAATTTTAATTTATGATCATGTCCACACATCATAAGGTCGCATGCTAGATACGTGGTTAAAAATAATTTGAGAAATTATTTATGCTAATTCTTCCGCTGCACGTAAATATTTTAAAATTTACGAACCCGTATCCTTGTCAACATGCACCCGGTCCCAACAGTGGTATCAGAGCCGGTTAGTGTTCGACATAATCATATAATTGTTTTGCGGAAAACTTTGTCATGATCTCAATTTTGGAAAAAATTTTCAATTATGGAAACTTTCCAATTATAATAAATTTTAGATTTAGGAATTTCTAAGTTTGGAAATCCTCATGAAATTTCGCAAACTTTTGAAATATCCTAGTTTCTGAAATTTTATGATAATTGTGAAAACTTTCCATTTTTGGAAACTTTCCAATTTTGGAAATTTCCTATTTTGGAAATTTTCCAATTTTGAAAATATGTAAGTTTTCTTTGTACCAGAAACTTACAATTATTCTGAAAACCTATTATGAAATCTCGCAATTTTGGGCACTTTCTTTCAAGAAAGTCTAGACAAATTAATGGATCATTAATTGACAATTAAATTCGAATTGGTTTTTAAATTATCAACAAAATTCTTTATTTTGGATTGAGCCTCGGGGAGCCGTCCAATTTAAAGTTAGTTGTTGTAATTTAATTTCCCATTTTGAATAAAATTGTCATGTTTAATTTGGTTACGCCTCGGGGAGCGGACCAAATTGGATTTACGACAAATTTCTTTTCTTTGGGTATCTGAGCCTCGGGGAGCCACCCTTAGAAAATAATTTGTTGTAATTAATTAATCCATGAATAAAATATGTGATCAAATTTTGGAAATTTGATTTAAGAGGTGATGCTCTAACATATTGTTGTCTCCAAAATTAATTAGGAAAATGGTTTCCTATAGAGTTTTCTTAAAAGAGATTTTCATGAAAATAATATGTAGTTGAATTAAGGGAATTGTCTCTTAATTTAATAAGATTTGATTTAGAGAAATCAAAGTCTTAAAACATATTATTTCCGAAATTGATTATGACAATTTAGGAAATTGTTTCCCAAAACAATTCCTTGAATAAAGTATGAAATTGGAATTAGGAAATCCGGTTCCTAATTCAATTAATGAGACTTGATAAATTAAGTCACATACATACTTTATTAAGGAAATCGTTAGTCATGACATAATTCTATGTCATGAATGTGCTTAGAAAAGAAAGGATGAGACCCAAAACCCCTTACAAAATATTAAGGCCAACACCTTCCATTAATATGGTTAGAATCGGAGTTTTGTTTCTCGTTTGGGTTGATGGACACATCCATGCCCGGCTTGAACCTCAACATGTTCAAACCATGGAATTAGTTTATGAATAATATAGTTGGAGTCAGAGGTCAATCCTTAGTTTTGGTTGTTGGACACATCCAAGCCTGACTAAACGGTTGAATGAGCTCCAACCATATTAAAACTATTTCTTGATTAATGGGTCAGCCTTAAGCTTGGAGCATCGATTTGTTGTGCCACAGCCAAGGTCGATGTAAAGAGAGGTGCAGTTGGGTGCTATGTATAATGTTGCATACTTGTTAATGAGTTAACAACCCAATGATTTATGCAAACATTCAATTAGTTGATAGCATAAAGTGATAGTTACATATATGTGATATGTAATCGGTATAATTACCTACCTTCATAGCTAAGAATAACTTGATGGCCACAGCCATGGTTGTTCTTATCTATGGTTGGATATCAACCTATTTGGAGATGTTCCTACGATCTCCCGAATTGATAAAAAGGGTTATTCAATTTGAAAATAAATAGGATTTTATTAATGTATGTTGATACATTCTTTATCATCTTCTCACATAAGCTCAATTTGTATTTCTAGGTTAATCACTCGATCATGTCTTCTCTGAATTTGCGTTCCATTTTGGACACCAATAAACTAACTGGGCCAAACTTCATGGACTGGCTTCGAAACCTGAGGATAGTCCTCAAGGCAGAGAAGCTTGCTTATGTCATTGAAGATCAACTTCCCAACCGTCCTCCAGAGGGTGCAACTCCAGACCAGTTAGTGGCCTATCAGAAACATGTGACCGATTCTGAACTTGCGAGTTGCATCATGCTAGCCTCTATGGTACCTGAGCTGCAAAAGCAGCATGAGCATATGGATGCTTATACCATCATCTTCCATCTTCATGAGTTGTTCGAAGAGCAGGCGAGATCCGAAAGGTTCGAAGTCTCCAGACTCCTCTTCACCTCTAGGATGCAGGAAGGCACTTCTGCCTCACAGTTTGTGTTAAAGATGTTGGGGTACATTGAGCGACTGAGCACACTCGGTTTTGCAATGGATCATGAACTAAGTATTGACTTAATTCTGCATTGTTTGCCCAAAAGTTATTCACAATTTGTGATGAACTATCGGATGAACAAGCTGGAAACTACCATTCCTGAGTTGCTCAACCTGCTGAAGATTGTAGAGCCTTCTGTGAAGCAGGATCAAAAGACGGTACTGTTAGTTGGTTCCTCGAAGAAAGGTTCTAAGAGGAAGGCCAAAGAACAGAATAAAGGAAAGAAGAAAAAGGCCAAAAAGACTGAAAAGACACCAAAAGGGACTTGCCATCACTGTGGCAAGGAGGGTCACTGGCGAAGAAATTGCAAGGTTTATCTTGAGTCCTTGAAGAAGAAGGCATCCGATGCCCCATCCTCTTCAGGTATCTTCGTTATTGAATGTCACTCTATTTCCTCAAATACCTGGGTACTTGATACTGGGTGTAGCTCACATATATGTAATGACATACAGGGGCTAAGGAATAGAAGAAGACTCGTCAAAGGAGAAGCGAATTTGCGAGTTGGAAATGGAGCAAAGATTGCTGCTGTTGCCATCGGAACATATTTGCTAAAGCTCCCTACTGGACGTGTCTTAGAATTGGATAATTGTTATTTTGTTCCTTCGTTAATAAAGAACATTGTATCTATTTCATGTTTGAATGAAAAGGGTTATCATTTAACTTTTAGTAACAATTGTTGTTACATAACTTTAAATGGCGTTCTTTATGGGAATGGAACTTTGTGCAATGGTATCTACACGTTAGATTTATCCGGTGACGTTTTCAATATCGAAGTTAGCAACAAACGTGCTCGAATAGATAATCGAATAGACTCCTACACGTGGCATTGTCGTCTTGGCCATGTAAGTAAGAAACGCATGACCAAATTACACCGATGTGGAATTTTGGAATCATTTGAACCCGGTTCATTTGATACATGCGAATCATGCTTAAAAGGCAAGATGACCAAATTACCCTTTTCCGGAAAAGGTAATCCAGTGGGAGAATTGCTTGGTCTAATACATACTGATGTATGTGGACCAATGTCAACTCTTGCACAAGGAGGCTATAGCTACTTCATCACCTTTATCGATGATCACTCACGATTCGGGTATGTGTTCTTGATGAAACACAAATCTGAAGCTTTTGAGAAATTCAAAGAGTTCAGAAATGAAGTAGAGAAACAGCTTGGCAAAAGTATTAAGATACTTCGATCCGATCGGGGTGGTGAATACTTAAGTCAAGAGTTTCAAGATTATCTTAGGGACAATGGGATATTGTCCCAATGGACTCCGCCGTATACACCACAGCATAATGGTGTATCTGAGAGGCGCAACCGAACCTTGATGGACATGGTTAGGTCGATGATGAATCATGCAACTCTTCCAAAATCCTTTTGGGGCTATGCACTAAAGACAGCTGTTTACTTGCTAAACAGAGTCCCGACCAAGGTAGTCTCTACTACTCCATATGAGACATGGAATAGTAAGAAACCTCACTTAACTCACCTTAAGATATGGGGTTGTCCTGCTTATGTGAAGCGGACTGTATCAGACAAATTGGATGCTAAGTCTGATAAATGTCTATTTATTGGATACCCTAAGGAAACAAAGGGTTACCAATTCTATCATCCCTTGGAACAAAAGGTGTTTGTTTCAAGGCATGCTGTATTTCTGGAAAAAGAATTTCTTTTACAAGAAAACAGTGGGAGTGGCATTGAATTTGATGAAGTTCAAGAAACTCCAATAGACATTACAGAGACACCTAGTCTAGACCCACAACCAATAACTCATAATGATGAGCTATCAGTTGAACCTAAAACAACACCACCTCTTCGTAGGTCTGATAGGACACGCAATATTCCAGAGAGATACGGATTTCTCATAAGTGAATCGAACGACGTGTTACTCATAAGCGATGACGAACCTATCAGTTATGAAGATGTTCTGAAAAGTTCAGAAAGGGACAAATGGCTTGAAGCCATGAAGTCGGAAATGGATTCCATGTACGAAAATCAAGTATGGGACTTGGTTAACCCACCTGAAGGGATTAAGCCCATAGGGTGCAAGTGGGTTTTCAAGAAGAAAACCGACATGGAAGGTAATGTTGTTACCTTTAAGGCTAGATTAGTGGCAAAAGGATATCGTCAGAAACAAGGAATTGATTATGACGAAACCTATTCGCCAGTAGCTATGCTTAAATCCATTCGGATGCTCCTAGCCATAGCAGCTCATTATGATTATGAGATATGGCAAATGGATGTGAAAACAGCTTTCCTTAATGGAAACCTGCTTGAGGATGTATACATGATACAACCTGAAGGTTTCACATCGGTTGATAAAACCAAAGTATGCAAGCTTCGACGATCCATATATGGACTGAAGCAAGCATCCAGGAGCTGGAACATCCGTTTTGATGAGACAATCAAAGAGTTTGATTTCTCACAAAATCCTGACGAACCTTGTGTGTACAAGAAGGTTAGTGGGAGTGCAGTCGTATTCCTAGTATTATATGTCGATGACATATTACTTATAGGAAACGATATATCAGTCTTACAGACAGTTAAAATTTGGTTGTCCAAAACTTTCTCCATGAAAGACCTGGGAGAAGCAACCTATATCCTTGGGATTAGAATCTATAGAGATAGATCAAAACGGTTGCTTGGTCTTTCGCAGTCTACATATATAGACCGAGTGCTAAAAAGGTTTAGCATGTCGGAATCCAAGAAAGGTTACCTTCCCATCAGGCATGGGATCAACCTTTCAAAGTCTATGTGTCCGCGCACAGAAGACGAGAGGATTTGCATGAATAAGATTCCTTATGCATCCGCGATAGGATCTATCATGTATGCTATGTTATGTACTAGGCCCGATGTATCATATGCTCTGAGCGTCACGAGCAGATACCAGTCTGATCCAGGAATGGATCATTGGGCGGCTGTCAAGACAATCCTTAAGTACTTAAGAAGAACTAAGGATGTGTTCCTAATATATGGAGAAGGAGATATGGTAATACGTGGGTATACAGATGCCAGTTTCCAGACAGATAAGGATGACTCCAAATCTCAGTCTGGATACGTATTTACTTTGAATGGAGGCGCAATAAGTTGGAAGAGTTCCAAACAAGACACCGTAGCGGATTCTACCACGGAAGCGGAATATATCGCAGCTTCGGAAGCAGCAAAGGAAGCAGTCTGGATCAAGAAGTTTGTCTCCGAACTTGGTGTGGTTCCAACCATTGATGAAGCAGTGCCGGTTTACTGCGACAACAATGGAGCTATTGCACAAGCAAAGGAACCAAGGTCTCATCAGCGATCCAAACACGTGCTTCGCCGCTATCATCTGATCAGAGAGATTATAAGTAGGAATGATATACAAATTGAGAAAATTCCCACTGAAAGGAATTTAGCGGATCCTTTAACTAAGGCCTTGCCTCAGAGCAAGTTTGAGGGTCATGTTAGAGCCTGTGGTATTGGATACCGTAGCGATTGGCATTAGGCCAAGTGGGAGTTTGTTAGTAATATGAGAGAAGTGTCCTAAGGCAATCGCCTTATGATTGTAATCATTTATTTTAATAAATGAAAATTCACTATTTGAGTATACATATTTGTGTATTTGATTGGGATCTTAAACTCATTACTGAATGTCCGCAATACAATTCACAGCATGAGAGAATTTGTGATGGAATCACAACTAGTGATTATCTCTACATGTGCAATTGTGAAGTATTGAAAATATCCCTAGTCGATGAATTGATAAATACGGACACTATCAATTCTGTTGAGACTAGCATGGGTTATTCTCTAATCAGCTGATTCTCACTGGCTGGTGACATTGGGATGTCCGGAGATAAACATGGATGCTAGTTAAGGGAACTAGTTCATTGGAGTGACTAGCTGTAAAACTTCACATGGTAGTCTATACATAGACATGTCAGTGAAGTTCTTACCGCAGCTTAAGTGCGATGTTCCTTTGACTTGCGGTGTTCAAGTCATCTTGGTCATGGAGACTTATACTTTAACATCTTAAGCAAGCATCTCCAAGGAGGTGTGGACCCAGGATGGTTGGGTATAAGCCGAAGTGCCCGAAGATGTTTGAACAGCCTACAAAGGATTCACCACTCCTTGCGAGGAGATGTATACCCAAGGCCTATCGTCGGATTGTTACTCAAAGCCTCTGGCCAGAGCACGTCATGTTTAGAGTATGAGTCTCTTGAATACATGAGAGTAATTAGAAATCCAAAGGACGAGAGAACGTTACTTGGGCTAGGTGTGACATAGTCAGCCTAGTGGGGACTGACACACACAGACCATGTCCTGAACCAAGTGGGTATAAGATGGTGAAGGGAATGAGGCACGATTCATTCGAGCTGCTGAAGGGTTTCAGAATTATTTCTGAGGTCAACCGTTGATCTTTCGATTAATTGGGGATCATGATGTACTACTAGGTGCCACTCATGATCGTTCTATAATTGATGAATTATAGACGGCCAACATAAATCGAAAGCCTATTTAGTCACACGCACTACGAGTAATCCGAGGGATTTAAAACGAGTTGAAAATTAGATTTTCCGATCAAGAGAAATAAGTCGAATCTGAGTTTATCAGAGGCGCATGGGAAGCTTAAAATGGCTAAGTCTTTTGAAGGCTTATTGGGCGAATTAAATGAGTTTAATTCGCGAGGAGATTGGCTTGGTGTGCCGGCCAAAGGGTGCCCCCCTGTTTGGCCGGCCATTAAAGAGGGAAACCAATTTAATTGGTTTAAATTATAAAATAAATCAAGTGTAATTTGTTTTATAAAATTATGGATAAATAAATTAATTATATAAAGAGATTTATATAAAGAAATTTATAGAAATTTATTCTTTTTATGGAAATTAAAATGAACCATAAATTGTTTAATTTTAATTTATAAAATCAATTATGAATTGATTTTTCCATGA
>JAGFNQ010008325.1:0-84604 GCA_024364735.1 Boesenbergia rotunda | reverse complement strand
CTTAGGCCAAGCAATCTCTTAGATCTATCTCTATAGATCTTGATGCCTAAAATACAGGCTGCTTCACCTAAGTCCTTCATTGAGAAACAATTCCCCAGCCAAGTCTTCCACAGACTGAAGCATAGGAATATCATTCCCAATGAGTAGTATGTCATCCACATACAATATGAGGAAAACTACTATGTTTCCTTCAACCGTCTTGTAGACACAGGGTTCATCTTCATTCTTGATGAAACCAAACTGTTTGATTGCATCATCGAATCGAAGATTCCAGCTCCGAGAAGCTTGCTTTAGTCCATAAATGGACCTTTGCAGCTTGCATACTCTGCCAGTATGCTTTGGATCTACAAAAACCCTCAGGTTGTGTCATGTACACATCCTCGAGTAGGTTCCCATTCAGGAACGCGGTTTTGACATCCATCTGCCAGATCTCATAATCGTGGTATGCTGCAATAGCAAGCATGATCCGAATGGACTTGAACATCGCTACTGGAGAAAAGGTTTCATCATAGTCAATACCATGAATTTGTTTGAAACCCTTTGCTACCAGTCTACCCTTATAGGTATGCGTAAGTCCTCCCATGTCAGTCTTTCTCTTAAAGACCCACTTACACCCAATGGGTTTTACCCCTTCAGGTGGATCAACCAAGGTCCAAACTTGGTTGGTGTACATGGAATCCATTTCGGATCTCATGGCCTCAAGCCATTTCTCAGAATCTGGGGCTCATCACAGCTTCCTGAATAGGTTGTAGGCTCATTCTCAATGAGCACAACGTCATTGTCATCAGACAAGAGAAATGAATATCTCTCAGGCTGATGACGTACCCTACCAGACCTGCGAAGAGGTAGGTCTACTTGAACAGGCTGTTGTTGCATAACTCCTTGTGCAACAACCTCATGATCCACAACATTTTGTGGTTCCTGTTCAACCTCCATCAAGGCCTCAGTGCTATGGTCCATATCTTGAAGTTCTTCAAGATCGAACGTACTCCCACTAGTTTTTCTAGAAACAAAGTCCCTTTCTAGAAAAACCCCAGTCTTCGCCACAAACACTTTGTGTTGACTGGGAATGTAGAAGTAATATCCCTTCGTTTCCTTGGGATATCCTACAAAATAGCACTTATCAGATTTGGGTCCCAGTTTTGTCTGAGACTTGACGTCGAACGTAAGCCTCACAACCCCAAATCCTCATAAAAGACATCTGGGGACTCTTCCCAGTCCATATCTGATATGGTGTCTTTACTACAGCCTTTGATGGAACACGGTTAAGAGTGAAGGCTTGCCGTGTCCCAGAGCATATCCCCAAAAGGATTATAGGAAGATCTGTGTGACTCATCATGGATCGAACCATATCTAATAGGGTTCGATTCCTCCTTTCGGACACACCATTCCATTGTGGTGTTCCAGGAGGAGTGAGTTGGGACAGAATCCCACACTCAGCTAGATAGTCACGGAAACTCATGGCTGAGGTATTCTCCACCTCGATCTGATCGAAGTATTTTAATACCTCTTGCCAAGCTGGTTTTGTACTTCATTCTTGAATTCTTTGAACTTTTCAAAGGATTCTGACTTATGTGTCATCAAGTACACATAACCATATCTACTGAAATCATCAGTAAATGTAATGAAGTACCCTATAACCTCCTCTGGCAGCAACATTGAAAGGGCCACATACATCGGTATGTATAAGACCTAACAAATCGGTTGCTCTTTCGCTGTGTCCACTGAATGGAGTCTTGGTCATCTTGCCAAAGAAGGCAAGACTCGCATGTCTCAAATGATTCGAAATCAAATGAGTCCAGCAAACCATCTCTATGGAGCTGGGATAGGCGACTCTCCATTTATATGGCCTAAGCGACAGTGCCAGATATAGGTTTGGTTCAAGTCATTAGACTTGAGCCTTTGGTATTTATGTTATAGATAGGGTTTTTCTAAGTCTAGAAGATAGAGTCCGTTCATCAGAGGTGCACTACAATAGAACATTTCATTCAAATAAACTGAACAACATTTGTTCTTTATTATAAACGAAAATCCTTTCTTGTCTAAACAAGAAACAGAAACTATGTTCTTAGTCAGAGCAGGCACATAATAACAATCATCTAACTCTAGTACAGCCCAGAGGGCAGAGATAGCATATAAACTCCTGTAGCAACAGCAGCAACTCTTGCTCCATTGCCAACTCGTAAGTCCACCTCGCCCTTTGTCAATGTCCTGCTATTTCTCAGCGCCTGCACATTAGTACAAATGTGAGAAGCACATCCGGTATCTAATACCCATGATGTAGAAATAGACAAATTGACTTCTATAACATGAATACCTGAAGTAGAAGTCTGACTTCTCTTCTTCTGGAGATCTTCCATATATTTCTTGCAGTTCCGCTTCCAGTGTCCAGTCTCACCACAGTGGAAGCAGGTAGCATCCTTGGCAACCCCTCCTTTGGGTTTCAGTGCTTTGCCCTTGCCCTTGCCCTTGGCTTGAGACTTTCCCTTGCCTTTGGGCTTGCCCTTACCTTTGTCCTTCTGCACCATCAAAATGGGCTTGGCCTTCTTAAGATTGAGCTCAGCAGTTCTCAACATGCTGAGCATCTCAGGCAGGGGCTTGTCAATTTCATTCATGTTCCAGTTCATGACAAATTGACTATAACTTTCGGGTAGGGACTGCAAGATCAAGTCTGTGGCCAGCTCTTGGCCCAGTGGGAATCCCAATCTCTGTAAATTCTCTATGTACCCAATCATCTTGAGTACATAGGGACCTACGGGAGTCCCTTCTTGCATCTTGCACTGAAACAGTGCCTTGCTTGTCCTTGATACAGTTGACGCAGATGCTCAACCATATCGAAAGCATCCATTAACTCATGTTGCTTCTGAAGCTCAGAGTTCATGGTTGCGAGCATAAGGCATGACACATCTAATGCGTCATCTTGATGCTTCTTGTGAGCATCACGGTCAGCTCGCGTGGCACTGGCAGGAGGTGCCTCAGGAATAGGCTGCTCCAGAACGTACAGTTTACGTTCTTGCTTGAGAACTATTCTCAAGTTCCTGTACCAGTCCAGGAAGTTTGCTCCGTTGAGCTTGTCCTTCTCAAGGACAGATCGCAGGGAGAGAGTATTTGCGTTTGTCGACATGGCAATCTACAACAATAAAATGCAGAAAATAAATTATCACATTCCAACTATCATTTAATTAGGCCTTTAATTAAACGATTCTCCCACTGAATTATAGAAATTTTGTAGAATCAAGTCATAGACGTGGTCAAACCACGCTATAAGATTCTATCTAATTTAACTATAATATAGTGGGACAAGATCCACATCATACTAAGCCTTGAGTTAGCTTTGGCTAAATCGCCCAAGACTTAGTACGATCGGTAGGTAACAATTTACCGATTACATCTCTATGCAACTCTTGTTTATAGGATTAAAATTTACATTTACATAAAAACTTGAGTTAGCTTTGGCTAAATCGCCCAAGTTTTAATATAAATGCAATTTTTATCCTACCTTTCCAACGATTGGAATATGCCTATAGTTGGACTCGATCCGACCGAGTTAACTAGTTTCACTCAATCTGATTGAGTTTGTTCTCACCCAAGCCGTGATAGGCGGGACCAAGATTGTCCCTCCGTACCCTACCAAGATTAAATGTGTTGCTCTGCTTTGGCAGATTCAACAACAACAAATGATCGAGGTAGTGATAGGTATCAAAACTTGTTAGGCATTTCGAGAATGAGTTGATTTGAATTAGATCGAATCTAATCGCAAGAGAGAGGGTGTATCATATACACAAGGCTCTAATTATTTTACTCTAGCATGCATCACATACAAGCAAATAATAAAATAATTTAATTTGTAATTGGATCATGACCCTACTACGATCTTCTCAAGCCAATGAGAAGATCAGACGGTCAACCTAGGGTTTCGCTCTCCAAGCTTCTCCATTGACCGCCACGTGTCGTCGGCTCCCTCCATAACTCCGTCTTCGGCTGAACCGCCCACCGTCTTCATTTTGTACATTACAAAATAAGAAAGTACAGAAATAAAATAAAAGAAGCCGACTCGCAGGTCGCATACACTATACAACACGCACAACCACAAAAACGGTACGCAGACCCGTAATATGAATTACAACACATTCCAATCATATTGGGTTTTTATTGGGCCATGATCACCACAAATTCATACATAATTCCAAATTATGTATTTTAAATAAATTCTATAATTTTTCGACAATTTTACAATATTATGAGTTACACTTCCGTAACGGTCCCGCTACCACGATTTTCGGGCACGATTGCGGGACAATGCCCCTTGCGGGGTTAGGGGCAGCACCCCTACTCGCGAAATGAATTTCGCGAGTGTCCCAAAATCATCTTACAGCAACTTAAGCCGCTGTCCCGAAAAATTATAGCGAGATCTTTCCGTTTCGGAAAGTTTTTCTCGATCGGTGAAGCCTACAAGTGTCCGAACACTTGTTGCTTCGACTTCATGAGAAAAATACCCATAAATTCTATAAATTTCGAAAAATCACAGAATATAATTTGTCTTTAAATTTTGTATCTAATACAAAAAAAAAAACAAATTTAAACTCGTACAAGGTTCGCACGTGGCTCTGATACCACTGTTGGAAATTCTGGGCCGCAAAAACCGCTTTTTGCGTTGCGGAAACCCCAGAATCTCGGCCACGGATCCGTGCGAACTTATAAAACAAATACGAGTCGAGTTTAATATCTAAATCTACACTAGATCTACATGATAAGGTCATTACCCTTGACGCGTAGCCCCTTCGCTTTCCCGCTTGTCCAAGAGGCCGCCGGATCTCGTAGAGTATCAAAGTAGACACTCCTCTATACGTATCCACGCGAACAAATAGATGGATCGAAAACTTAGGTGTGCTAGCACCCTTTGTGTTTTCGGCCAAGAGGGGGAGAGAAAGAAGAAGAACCACCAAAACTCAAAGAGAGAAAAAAAATGAAAAGCCACACACCCAAAAGGAACAAAATCCCCTTTTGTTCTCTCTTGTGGCCGGCCACTTAATGGCCATTAATGGCCATTAGGTGGCCGGCCATAATGGCTACTAATTGCCATTAGGTGGCCTTCCATATCCCCTTTCAATTTGAATTCGAAATTCAAATGGGGGGGAAACCAAGTCATCACTCGGTCAAACAAAGGTGAGGTGGGTTTTGGTCAAGTCAAACTTGCCTTTTATGGACTTTCCATAAATAGTCAAGTCAAACTTGACTCCATTTCTTCTCCCATGTCAAGTCTAACTTGAAGTGGAACCAAGTCAAGTCAAACTTGATTTGGATTTAGGTCAAGTCAAACTTGCCTTTTATGGACTTTCCATAAATAGTCAAGTCAAACTTGACTCCATTTCTTCTCCCATGTCAAGTCTAACTTGAAGTGGAACCAAGTCAAGTCAAACTTGATTTAGATTTAGGTCAAGTCAAACTTGCCTTTTATGGACTTTCCATATTTAGCCAAGTCAAACTTGACTTCAATTTTCTCCATCTATTTGTTCTTTGCGTGTGACCCTATAGTTCTTGTAACGTTGGCAATGCTTCTAACCTCTTAGAAACATAAGCAATGAGCGGTATCTAGCAACACATCATTGCTACCCAAGTTACAAGAATGTTGAGATCCAACATCACCTTGTGACTAATAATTGTGACTCTCACAATATATGATAATGTCCCTCTATCCTGGATATCTAGATTGACTCAATTGAGGCATAGACCGTGTCATCCTCGAGTCAATCTATACCTTGAACTCCAAGTAGACACACACTAATCAAATGAGCTCAATATCTCATATTGACTCACTTGGGCATGGCCATGCACTTTGTGGTCTAACTCTATCAAGAATACGATATCGCTCCCGTCATATAGGAGGGATAGATCTCATCTACATCACTCACATCCCTCTCCATAATTTGTTACATACCCAGTAATCGCCTTTATAGTCCACCCATTTACGGGTGACGTTGACGAAGCCAAAGTACGTAACTCCTTATGTAGGAATCCATGGTGACTTCAGGTCCAAGGACTAATAGTCATACTAATAGCCACATGAGAAAGTATATGACACTCATATAACGATCCATGATACTTTTCTCATGGCGGGTCATTCAGTATACATTCTCCAATGCATACCCATGTGTCAACTTGATATCTCTATATCCATGACTTGTGAGATCAAGTCATCATGTTGACTCACATGCTAGTCTCTACGTATTAACATTGTCCCTGAATGTTAATACTCGACTAGGAATTATTTAGAGTAGTGTTCTCTATATCATCTCACTATCGATTCAACCAATCGATTGATATAGATAAGAACCTTCTACTCAAGGACATTATTATACTTAGCTAATTGGCACAAATACACGTAAGTATAATAACCATAAAACATGCCTTTATTTATACATAGGAATATGATACAAATTAGTTCATACAATCATTACATGATCGGCTCTAGGGCTCTCACCAACACTAATGTTGCTAAAGAAGACTAATTCTTCTCAATTGAATGACTTGTGTGTTGCATGCTAAACCTTTTTTTTTCATTCAGAACCTAGTCGATAAGATGCCTGAGGTCCAGCTTGGCAAGAAGAATGAGTACTTAGAAGAAGATGGAGATAGGGATGGGGATGGCAAGGGAGACAAAGATGGAGATTCAGAGGGAGGAGGAGAGGAGCATTCAGAGGAGGAAGATGATGTGGGCCGTGAAAACCC
The DNA here is from genome assembly GCA_024364735.1 of Boesenbergia rotunda. NCBI lineage: Eukaryota > Viridiplantae > Streptophyta > Magnoliopsida > Zingiberales > Zingiberaceae > Boesenbergia > Boesenbergia rotunda. Next base: position 77,875 of record JAGFNQ010008325.1, on the reverse strand, counting down.
AAATGATGCGAACAGCAATGAAGCCTCAGGAGGTGATGAGGATGATGATGGAGGTGAACCAGATGGAGAAGGTGAGAATGAAGGGGAAGAGCCTGAAGATCAGGATCATAATGACAACAACGAACAGGATGACGACGACAATGATGATGATGATGATGATAGTGGTAATGCTGAGGATGAGGGAGAAGAGGAGGATGAAGAGGAGGAAGACATAATTCAACCCCCAAAAAAGAGAAAGAAATGAATGATCGAGTTTGACATTTAGCTACTGTTATTCACCTTGCTTGCTATGTTCAGCTGTTTTAAGTCATTAATCTAGGAGAATTATCATGTAATGGACCAGAACAAACTTTGCTGAGAAAATACAACCTCGTTTTGCTTTCACAGGTACAGAAGATCTCTAGATAAAGTTATTCCGAAAACAAACCTTATGAAGGCTTCTCGCTCGACCATTAATGTGGTTTGGGTAAAATCTTGGTGATGGCCAGTTAATAAAAAGTGACCATCAAAGATTGAAATTTGATCCTGGCAGAGCAGATGGTTAGAAGAGGGATCTTTGTAGGGTTTTTATGAAAGATCTGAGCATAAGACTTGCATTTGGTTGATTTCCAGCCACTTTTTTTTGCCCTTATTCTCGTATGATTCACAGTTGCCAATTCGTGTAGCATTTTTAGTTTCAGGGAAACTCAAACTGAGATTATACAAGAATCAGCAGAGCCTTCTGATTCCCAATTGACATCACCACAAGCACCAAGAACTGTAGCATGAACATAGTCATCGACATGAAACCCTTCCTCTTGCATTTGGTACATAAACTTCAGCGCTCTTGGCAGAGCCCATTCCTCGCATAACCTACGACCATCATTTTCCAAGAAACCAAATTGTGCTCCTCCATCATTTCAAACACTCGCAAAGCATCAGAAGTGCAACCGCATCTCATGTACATGTCGATTAATGCACCGCCAACAAACACATTTGAGAAAGCTACGTTCTTACTCACATGAGCATGGATCCATTTACCATGATTGACTGCTTCTAACTTCGAACATGCTTTTAAGGCTGAGGAATAAGTGAAGGGGTTTGGTTCCACACCTTCCGATAGCATACCATTCAAAAATTTCAGTGCCTCTAAGCCATGGCCAAGGTTAGCAAGGCCTGAGATAATTGCTGTCCAGGAAACTACATCTTTTACTGGCATAGCCTCGAAAACTCTCACAGCATAAGCATAGTTGCCACATTTCAAGTAGAACCAAATAAGTGTGCTTCCTATTTGAATGTTTTCGCAGAGGGAATTCTTTATTATCTGTGCATGAACTTCTTTTCCCATAGATGAAGATCCTACCCAACCACATGCACTGAGAATACCTACCGTAGTGAGATTGCTCGTGGATATACGGCGCTGCTTCATAATTTGATACAGGAGTATAGCTTCCTCTCCGAGACCACAGTTAGCGTAACCAGATATCATAGAAGTCCAAGTGACTGTATTCCTATTTGGCATCAGATTGAACACAATTCGAGCATCTGAAACCTCGCCACACTGGGAATACATATTAATCAGAGAAGTTCCAACATGTACATCAATTTTGTACATTCCCTTGGCAATGGCACAATGCAGTTGCTTCCCAAAACTCAGCGCCTTCAGTTCTCCACAAGCCGTCAGGATGCTGCAAACTGTGAACTCGTTCGGGACAAAATCATCACCATGCATCTCCTGAAACATCAACAGCGCTTTCTGCTCACGCCCACCTTGCACATGAGCAGTGATCAGGGTAGTCCAAGTGATGACATCCTTGCTTGGCATTCTATCGAACACTCTGTGTGCACTTGTGATGTCACCGCACTCTGCATAAAAGTACACAAGCGTGCTATCGACTATCAGGTTCCCCCAATTCCCCTTCAAAACACAAGCATGAATCTGTCTCCCAAGCTCTAACTTCGATGAATTCCCGCAGGACTTCAACAGGCAAACGTAGGTCATGCTGTTTGCCTCAACGTGGCTTTCAAGCATTTCATCGAACAGATGGAAGACTTCATCATCAAGGTTCATCTGGAGATGGGCATTAATAATGGCTGTCCAAGAGATAACATTTCTAGTGGGCATTGCGTCGAACACCTTGAGGGCGGAATCCAAATCGAGGAATCTTGCATAAGCACTGATGAGATTGTTTCCGACGAAGGCGAGCGAGGAGAAAGACCGCCGGAGGGCAGCCGCATGGAGGCGCTCGACCTTCGCCGGACTCGAAGAGGAGACGAGGAAGGACGAGAGTGTTGCGGGATCGAACCAGTCGTGCGAGTCAACGTATGAATCACTTTCTGACGGAGGAACAGGAGTGAATATTAGAGATCCATCGGCAGCAGAAACAGGCGGGATTCCGTCAAGGAAGGTCGATGATTTAGGCGGTGCGCAGCGGCGGTTCCTCCGGAGAGAAGGTGCGAGCGCGGTCGGGAAGACAAATGGTGGAGGAGGGAGAAGGAAGGAATGGGGCTGGAACGGAAGGAAGGCGACCTCCGGCAACGACAGCAGCATCGGCACCGGAATTCCTCGCAGCGAGTGCTGGAGGGAAAAGAAGCGAAAAGTAGTTTATCCAGAAACAGATAAATAAATATAAAAATAAAATAAAATTATAGCAATAGATATTTATTTTATAATGTTTAATTTCTGCCACTCAATCCTCTTCCCGTGCCACATTAATGAGGACATCTTGTCCCAGGGTCTGTGGAACGAATGGATCATCATTTAAATGATATTCATATTCAATTTTTAATTATAATATATTTTATATAATTTATTTTTTCAAATATAACGTGACTCTTAAGATATTAGATTTTTTGATAGTTCATCGTAATTACTTATCGATTACCGATTTATCCTAATAATGAATAAAAAATTTTCGTAAAATCAGATTGATCATCCATGTTCGCCTGTTATCTGATTCAATATTTTTTTATTAATGAAATCATGTCCACGCATTAACAATAGCATCTGGAGTTTGGACTGATAATCTTTATGATTTATCTCCTCAGTATTAATTCGGAGACGAATTAATAAAAACGAACAAGTGAATCGCCTGAAACTTCACAGGATGAACTAAGTTATCATCATATAATCTAAAAATCATATCTTGATAAAATTATATGTTTACTCTTCCTTATACGTGCCTCCCTCTACGAGGGAGGAGTGCTGGGTGGAGAGGGAAAGGAGCGTTGCCAACGGACAAATCATTTTTTATCATGATTAATGGTTTTCAAACAGAATTTGTCATAAGTAAAATATTATTTAATTTTTGATAAATATAAATACTCAACGCCCGCTAATCCGTCTGAGTGAGTTTTGATTATCTCATTCTGCTCTGCTATTTGAGAGGTTAATAAATTTCCATAATTTATCTCTTTTAGAGTGTGTAAATCGTCTTAAAAGAATAATTAAAATGACAGACTCTATCTTTTGCTATCGGTGACATCCATTAATGAAACCAGATTACTGCCCTCCCTCCTATCCTTAATCATCTGAACAAAATAAAAAAAAAAACAAGGGGACAAAACAGTTGAATCAGACTTTCTCATGTGATCTTGGCCGCATATGAGACGGTCCAAGAACATTACCAATTTCAGTGCTCCTAAACAGAGGTACATCACTAACCCACAAGAGAGAAAACTAACACGACAACAAAGTAGAAAACATAGAAATGATCGTATAACTTCCAGTGGTCATTATTGGAAAACAAAAAATTGCACCACAACATCCATGAACGAACCATTACATTAAAAAAAAAACATAATTTAACAAAATATGACAACAGGAGAGAAGCAAATGATCCAACAAGTACATACTATGACTAAAAAGTTCTACCATATTCCTTGTAGCTTCCTCGAGCTTCAAAACATCTCTATCATAATCTGTTCTGGTTGTGCCAGTAGCTCGTGCCTTCAGTTTCGAGAGCTCTTGTTTCAGAAGTAGCTCAATCAGTTTGACAGATGAGAAGAGGTAGTGAACAAAACAAAAGGACGAAATGAATCCAACTGTACCAGTAGCAAGCATAACAGCAGCGACCATGAACAGTGAGTAGCCGAGGTAGAGTGTGGCAGACACAGGACCACTCAAGCTCTTAAGATCGAATATTAAATAGTTGATCGAGTATAAGAAGATGTAGATGGCTACGGATCCTGAAGAGAAGAAGGATTTCCACCACCATTTCCAGTCCTCCACACACAGATGCATGTAGGTCAGGACTAGAGAAACCTCCGCGCAGACGACGACGAGGAGAATCAACACAATCAAGAGAAACCCGAAGACATAGTAGACTCGCCCCATCCAGAGACTGGACATTATGAAGAAGAGCTCAATGAATAGAGTGCCGAATGGCAGAGTCCCAGCTCCAATAACCAGCAACCATGATGGGTACTTCTGCGGAGGGATCTCGCGAGGAATTTGATTAGTCCGGACAGGGAACTCAATATGTGATGCCTTGGCGCCGATGTATCCACCAGCAAGAGTAAGTGGAAGTGAGATGCAGAACCACAGCAGCAGCAGCACGATGAACAAGGATATTGGGATCGCACCGGTGCTATGGCTGCCCCACAGCAGGAAATTCAATGTGGTGAGGATCAGGAAGGCAATGCCGGGGAAGAAACAAGCTACGCGCCAGGAAACAGCAATCCAACCAGAATTATTCCCTCCTTTGATTGTCTTCCACATCCTAACAGCGACATACCCTGCTGCAATTCCAAGAATCAAGTAGAAGAACAACATCCCCGTGACGAAGGTGCCCCGAGATGCCGGGGACATGAATCCAAGTGCAGCGAAGAAGATGGTGACAACTGCCATGCCGAGAATCTGCACACCATCACCCACCATAACGCAAAGCAACATTGGGTGGCTTGGCGCCCTGAAGACATCTCCAACAACAAGTTTCCAGCCGGAGAGCTCCTCGTTCATCTGTGCTTGCGCCTCCTTATCCAGCTCTTCGTACCGGGTAAGATCCCTTCGGACAGTTCTCAATAAGATCACAAGAACGATGCCGGCCAAGAAAGCAATCACCATTAGCGAATTAAGGATAGAGAACCAGTGGACCTTGGCTCCCTCCATCTTCAAATAAGCATCCCAGCGAGAGGGCCACTTGATATCACTCTCGACGAAGGCAACCTCGTAGGTGAAGGTTATAGGTTGGTTCTCGTTCACCTTCATGGCCACAGTAGTAGGATCGCATTGGATCTTCGCCGGGTACTTGTCATACATCTTCAAATTCTTAGTTTTCTCGACATTGTGAAGGACGCTGCATGGCCCGACCTCGAATCCAACCACCATCCAGCCTGCCTTTCCAGATCTCGACTTGTCTTCGATCTGCATCACATCGGCTGCATCACCAGTGCTTCCGACCACCCTCGCCACATTGGTCTCTTCGTACTTGTGCACCAAAACAGTGAACTTTAGATGATTGAACACATAGTACGAATTCTCGGCTCTGACTCCGATCGGATAGCCCGTCCACCGGAGGACGAAATCGTCTCTCCTCGTGTACCGAATCGCCGGTAGGTTCTCGAGGATGACGTTGACCTGGTACATCTCATCGATCCGCTTCTTGAGGAGGTTGAAATCTTCAGCCGAGAGGGGATTCGTTTGGCAGACGAAGACCTCGGAATCGTTGGTGAACATCTTGAACTGGTAGGGGGAGTTCTCGATGCGGTCTCCCATGAGGAGCTCCCCTAGATTCTCGGCGCTGTCCTTGATCCCCTCCTGAGGGCGGCAGAAGGGGAGACTGTAGTAGCTGAAAGGAAGCTCGGTCTCGATGGAGGTAAGCGAGTTCACCTTCACCGACAGGACCTCTCCGACCGGATACTCGTGAGGGTAGCTTCCGGGTAGATAAAACCCATCGCCGGATTGGAGGAATGCCAGGCAGCAGAAAACAAGGAACCAGAAGGCAGATCTGAAGAAAGATGTCATCCTGTTGCCGGATCCGGCAGCAAAACCCATCTCCGGTTGGCTTCTCTCGCAGATCTGAAAAGAAAATCTAGGATTTTTTTGAAGGAATATACATAGAATCAGATCTGGAATTCTCCGCGCCGGTTTCGATGACAAAAATGCGAGAAAAATCAAGAAACTGAGTTAAGAGGAGGGATCTCACCTTAGCGTGCTCGCGTGCGTTTCTTCGATCGGAGATCCAGATCCACCGACGAAGGCAACCAAGACGGTTCCAATCGAGGAGACTGAGCGGAGTAGTGAGAAACACGAAGCCGTAATTTATGTCGGCGATCGAATTGGAAACTTTATGCTTGGCGAGTAACTTGCCAAATCTATAATTTTAAAATTATTTTATATTATTATTATTATTATAGTATAATCAGGATTTGATTCTGATTCGATTCAACTACATTGAACCATATTAATGATTAAGGAAGAACTCGGAAAGGTTTGAAAACTTTTATGATAATCTAAAACTTTTAAAAGGCATTTTAAAAGGTAAATTTTATGGATTTAATGAAATGTCTAAATTAAGAATCCAGCTAATTAATTCAAGGATAATTCATTTATTGTAACATAAAGTACAGTAATGTCTCAACATTAATACGTTCTAACATTTGATTAGTTAAATAACTATTTTAAGTCTCTGTGCTGGACATTTGATTAGTATATTATTTCATTTTGTCTTCTCTTATGTATTAGTCACGAATTTGTGGATGGACTATTGTGAGGGATGCCTGATCCCTCCATGTAATCTGGAAATGGACTATAAGAGACATGAAGATAAATATTATTCTCTTTTACTTATCCTTGTGATCTAATTAATAATAGTCATTAGACAACAATCAAATTAACAAAAGGAAGGAGGATTTATAGACGTAAAAAAAATAGAAGGCTCAAGAGGAGAAAATAGAAAAGAGGGCTGAAATGAACCACAAGTTTTAGCGTTAAAAAATGGAATATGAAAATATTGAGCCATCTATTTGTGGTTTGGATAAAAGTGAAAGAATTAGAAGAACGAAGAAGAAGAAATTGAGGAAGAAAAGACAATTCAGATCGAAGCCGAACAAGAAGAAAGAATGCTGGAGAAAGGCAATGAGCATCCAACACAAATGGAAGTGGCCGTAGGGTTTCCACTGGTGGCCGTTGCCATTGACAAAAAAAAGGGAAGTCAGAGCGCATTGCAATGGGCAGTGAACAACAACCTCGTTCTCAAGGGACAAGTTCTTACTCTCATCCATGTCAAAGTTGAGACTCACTCAGGTAATTAACCTCCATCATCGATCTCATCTCCCCTTCATTTTTATTTTGTCATTGATTATCTTTGATTTTCATGTAGCACAGTGGTCGGTCACAAGGACTCCAAGAATTGCACAGTGAAAGATATCTTCCTCCCATTTCGTTGCTTCTGTTTGCGCAAAGACGTGAGTAGTACAATTCTGATCTATTAATTAAATCCAAGCAAAACAAAAAACAAGTGTTTGTCGTCGACGATCGATCGATCGATCGAGTTTGTTGATTTCAAATACAGATATACTGCAAGGATGTGGTGTTGGGAGGGCAAGACGTCGCCAAGGCTATTACTGAATTCGTGTCCCATGCCGCCATCGAGAAGCTGGTCGTCGGTGCCTCGTCGAAGAGCGCATTCGTCCGGAAGTTCACCGGCCACGACATCACCGGCAACATCACCAAGAAGGTTCCCAATTTCTGCAGCGTCTATGTGATCGCTAAGGGAAAGTTATCCTCCACTCGCACAGCTCTGCTTCCTGCTCCGCCCAACTCTCCGCTTCGCGATCAGATTCGAAGCGACGCCGCCTTCTTCAAGCCCGATGCCTTCGGTTGTTTGTCAAGAGGCGATAGCCTGCGCCGTGATGAATCAGTCAGGTACGTACGCGAGCTCGATTTAGATTGATCAAAGCTTTAAAGATGATCTTGCCACTACAAACAAACAAACAAACAAAATAGATCGCGATCTTCCAACGTAAAGTCGAAGACGGACGATCAGTCGATGACCGACAGCGTGGCCTATTTCTCGTGGTCCGACGCCGACCGACCGTCGTCCGGGAGCTCTGCCAGGCCGAGCGGCGCGTCGGAAGGCTTCGAGCACGACTTCGACAGGATAACGACGCCGAGCAGAAAGCTCAGTCCCTGCCTCACCGGACCGCCCTTCGGTTGGCACATCGAACGTGAAAGCGATGGCATAACGGCGATGTCACCGACGGCCATGGTAAAGCGTAAAATCCAGACATGAATGCTCGATCGATCTACTATTTTTTTTTTTCATGAATGAATTATCTGAATGCAGGAAGGTCTGGAAGAAGAGGTGAAGAGATTGAAGCAACAACTCGACCAAACTATGGATATGTACAACAGAGCTTGCAAAGAAGCCGTCGCTGCTAAACAAAAAGTCAGGCCGCCTTCATTTATTCGACAGGCAGCCATGATCGTACTGAACTCGTCGATACTTGTTGCAGGCGGCAAAACTCCAGTCTTGGAGATCGGAGAAAGCGAAGAGGCTGGAGACGCAAACGATAGAGGAAGCTGAGATGGAACTCGAAGCGCAGAGGAGAAGTCTAGTCGAGAGGAAGCTAAAGCAGGAGGTCGAGGAGCAAAGGAGAGAATTGGATTCCCTGTCACAGATCGACGTCCGATACCGGAGATTCTCGATGGAAGAAATCGAGATGGCCACGGAATCTTTCGCGGAATCACTGAAGATCGGAGAGGGAGGTTCCGGCCCCGTCTACAAGTGTTATCTAGATCATACGAAGGTGGCCGTTAAGGTTCTTCGCTCGAATGCAACTCGAGACCTGGCAGAGTTTCAACAAGAGGTAACGAACACCTTGAAATTAACTCGAATTGAATTACTAATTCCTAATATCGTTGATTCTTTGGTTAGATTGAGGTCGTGAGTTGCATCAGGCACCCAAACATCGTCCTCCTTTTGGGTGCGTGCCCGGAGCACCGCTGCCTTGTGTATGAATACATGGCCAACGGGAGCTTGGAGGACCGCCTCTTCCGGCGAGGGAATACGGCGGCGATTCCCTGGCAATTCCGATTCATCATTGCGGCTGAGATCGCCACGGGGCTCCTCTTCCTGCACCACATGAAACCCGAGCCGATCGTGTACGGAATCCTCAAGCCAGGGAGCGTCCTTCTCGACAAGCACTACGTGAGCAAGATCAGCGATGTCGGCCTTGCGCGGCTGGTTTCCGGCAATGTCGCGCCGTCTGACACGGAGGAATCTGACATATACTCACTGGGAGTCGTGCTGATGCAGATTTTAACGGCCAAGCCTCCCGACGGACTAACGCAACTCGTGCGCCTGTCTATCGAGGAGGACAAATTCGGTCGAGTGTTGGATCCGGCAGTGGCCGATTGGCCGGTCGAAGAGGCGCAAAATCTCGCGGAGCTCGCTCTCAAGTGCACCGAGACGGAAAGGATTCATCAGCCCGATCTTGAAACTGCACTGATGTTGGAACTCAAGAGGCTGAGAGATCTCGCAGAAGATAGCATGCTTTGCCAGGTGGAAATTAACTCATATCTATCCTGTTTGTACGTTCTTCCTGATAGTTCGATCGGTAATAGTTTGTGATTAACTCAAATCGTAATTGTTTGGCAGGATAACTTTAGTGATTCAATGTGGACACCATCAGGGTCTGAAAGTTCAAGAACTAACTCAAGCGTATCATCGGCCACATGATGGAGAAGAAGATCAGATGTTACTTGAGAAATGCTGCCGCAAAGATTGTAGTGTTCTTGTTCTTGAATAAATCATTAGTTCATAATGGCTTGTATATATATAAATTAATGATGGTCCAATGTATGTCTCATTGTGACCTGATTTTTGTAAAATTTGATTGTCAGAGGAGTAAGGGATGTGTAAATTGAACTATGACAACTTGGTGAAGAAAATATTTGAAATGCCTTCTAGAATTGCAAAATCATCAAAATATCCATCAAGAGTTCGAAAAGCTCCAAATATTATAAGGATTTTGAAAATAAAATCTTTGTAATTATTAAATTCTAATAAAGTTTGTTTTCAATTTTAGCCACTGCTAGAACATGAAGTATTTCAGAAAGCATAACAATTGTTGTAAGCATCCTCATCATAAATCTGCAACAGCAGAAGATTACATTCACATGCCAAATTCATCATGTTGTGAGAAAAATAAAAACCAAAACAAGAGGGCTAACACAGCCCAAAACAAGTGCAAACAAAACATATCAACAAGAAAGTATGTGGTGTTGTGGAAAAAAAAAAGAGAGGTTTGCAGTGGCTTGGTACCCCAAGAACACTATAAGAATTCATGGATTTAAAGGATGTTGGTGTATGCTGGAAGACCTAAGGAACCAATTGATTTTTGGTACAAATAGCAGAAACAAGTGCCTAAGCTCTGAATCAAAGAGCATACTTTCATTGATTTTCCACACATTAGCCTTCCATTAGCCATTTGAATGGCTAAAGCAGCTTCATCATGGCTATGGTATCTCACGAATCCGAATCCTTTATCCCTCTGTATCCTCACTTCCTCAATCACACCAGCTCCTAAAATATGGAATCGACGATGAAGCTCAGTTTGTGTTACCTGTAAAACCAACACCGAAGGGATTGATTTAATAGAAACCCTCAAACAACCATATATTCTATCATCACCGAATGTGTTTGAACAATAAGGAATAAGAAATATAGAAGCAAAGAAAGAACAAGACATGACATCAAAGTCTATAGAATAATTGGAGTTACCTTATGCGCCGGATTACCGACATACACTGTTGTCTATGCAGGGTGGTTATCAGGGTCCATTTCATTTGAACTCTCTTGGGCACCCTCTGTTTGTATTAAACCACATAATATGAGTTTTCTTCAAATTGCATCATGTATATGCATGTCGGAATACATAGCAAGCATGATATGTTGGAAAGGAAAAGCCTCCTCTTGAATTAGAGAAGTCAGATAGAGTGACAACATGAGGGTCTACACTGTATTCATTTTAACTAGCATATTTTAACTAGTTCGCCTGTATTGCTACTTCCTTCTGTTAAAACGACAGCAATTTGATTTTGATCGTCATTTTGGGGTTTCTCTTCTGTTAAAAAAAGAACTATCACTACTCATTTATAAATGCTAAATCTGAGCAGGATGAAAATATGTGAATGACTTACGAACAAGCGGCATATACTGAGAAGCATGAAAAAAGTGTTGCATCAGTGACCTCAGGACTTAAATCACCAACAAAAATATGGAAATGTCCTGCTCAAAATGAAAACCAAAGAATAGTCGGTTCAAGTAATGTACTGATCACGCCCAATAGAAAATGATGCTATCTATACCAGAAGTGTCCTCTCTTTGACCGCTGGCAAATGCCCAATTCACCTTGTTTGCCTGGCCATACAATGAGTGCCAGCAGATGATAGGTAATATTCATAGGAACAACATTCCAAGAATTATGTTATTGTTATGAACCTAGATCACTCAATGAGTGCCTCTGATGATTCACCATCCAAGAAGTTCTCTTGCTTGGTTTGAGCGCCAGCAGAAAGAGACCATCCTACTGTCTCTAATGTGCATATTAGCATTCAATTTGATAAATAAATCATTCATACAATTCGCCAAGCCATCATGTAAGATTGAGCTGAAGAAATTCTTGCAATATTCACTTACCCATTTTTGTTATGTATTTGTGCAAAGAGAGAGTTACACAAAAAATCATCAGAACCATGGAACTTCCTTAATTTCTTAAAATCTGTAAGGATTCTCAAGCTTTTTTTTAATCAGAAGGAATCAGCCTGCAAACTCCTTCAGTATCTACCAATACTGGTATGTCATGGGGAAATATAGTGAAAAAACTTCTGGAAACATCACTGCTCCAAAATGAAGGGGGAACCTTGACACAATGATGTTTCTGCTATGTGACCTTGTGGTCATGGGGTCAAGTTGCGAAAACAGCATCAGACAATGCAAGGTAAGCTTACGTATAATAAATCCAATATGGTCCAGTCCTTGTGTCATCAATATAAAACAATACCTAAACCACATGGATCACATCTTAGACAGTACTAGTGATGCAATCAAATGCAGATCATCTTAGCAAAACCATGGCCATAAATCATCATACAGAAAAGGGGAACTACAAAATTCTGAAGATAAATAACGATTCGTCCCTAGCAACTTCAATATCTAATGACTACCTTGTCCACATGAACCACATCACAAAGATAATATTAGAGGTGCCAATAGAACAGAGATCATCTTAGACAAGAAACCATGCCTTGTAAATTCATATACTTAGAATAAAAGTTCCAGTACCTGGACTAACCAAAAAATATTCATTTTTAAAGCATTGTTCAAGGGTTTGTTGCTGGAGAACATCATTATGTTCCACCCAGAGAGCTAATGTCGTTCAAATTTAGCCCTACTTTCAGAACCCTCTGCGATTTGAATGTGGCAACATAATCTCAAATATTGTAAATAAGCTTCTTAGGCACTAGGAAAGCAAGATAAAATTAATACAGCACATTTAGGCTCAAGTTTTTTGATCTGTATGCGAAAGAATTTGAATCTTTTCTACAATTAGAAACTAACAATTAGAAGTGAGATTCCAATTTGAATCCTCTTATACAATGAAACCAACAAAAGGCTCAAAATTTCAAAGATGCAAATCCAATTGAACAAAGAAAATTTTACCACATACGCTGATCATAAAGGAAATCAAATTATTAAACAATTAGTAAAACAAAAGCATGGGATTGTAGTGGAAATCCCTTTATGGAAACACATATAAGTGGGAACCACACCCACCTATTGGGTTTTGTGTTAGAATTTTAGGGCTATAATGTAATTATAAATGTTTAATATCATCAATTAAATAAGTCAAGATTATTGTAATCTAAATTTTGGAATTATGTTATTTGACGTAAAGGCTTAATTGTTATGAATAAAATATTGTGAATACCATGTGCTAATTCTAATTTGTTGAGGGGCCAAATTAGAAATATGCAACTTTTGGATTCTATAAATAGAGGGTTATGGTCCCAGTTTACAGACGATGTTTTGTTTTGTTCCCCATCGACAAAATTCTTCGGAAACCTAAGGAATTCTGCAGATTGAAGATCATCTCCGAGGATCGATTGTAAATTATGGATTCCGGTACGCTTCTGTAATTTTAGTTAATATTATTTCTTAAGAGTAGAATAGAGATTAAGATTGTTCATCAAGATCTCTTGACTTAATATTTACTATAATTGGTATGAGAGCCACCCATTTCCAATTATTAAGAGATAATTATATTTTTTTTTTCCATTTCGGTTGTCCATACTACTGTTGAATCTTCTGTCGCTCGTTAAATTTGACGAAATTTGCTGGACGTGTGGCTGTCGGACACAGTCGCCGACAGAGGCGTTTATTAAAGTGGAATGTCCATAAGGACCCTACACTTTATCACGGCATAGAGTAGGAACCGCAATTTGGGTCTCTGGATGAAAGGGATTTGCAAAAATTTTATACGGCTCTGGAGTCGATGAACAGACAGAGGCATCGGGATTTGCAAAATCTCTGGAGACGATGAACAGACAGAGGCGTGGTTTCCATTTTCACGTCTTGGGATTACAATAAAATTTGGCATCCATTAATATGGCAAATTTAAACGTGGTGTGACCTCTGTTCAAACGTGGCAAAGTTGGCATCCATTATTTTAATAATTTTGAATTTTAAATTATTAAATGTTTTGGTGGCAGAAATTTTTTCATTAAGCATTTTGGATATTATTATCCTTATATTATCCACGATCTCAAGAGTATCTGATCTCTTATATGTGAGTATGTAATCACTAATTCTCTTTAAATATCTCATTACCCTCTTTGCTGCTTTCCAATGATCCATTCCTGGGTTGCTTAAATATCTGCCCAACACTCCAACAATGTACGCAATATCCGGATGCGTATAAACTTGAGCATACATAAGACTTCCTACTGCTGAAGCAAAGGGTCTTTTACATTTCTTGAGTCTCGAAGCTTCCTTTAGGGCACTGTTTAAGACTAAACTTATCTCCTTTAGCGATTGGAATATTTCCTGGTTTGCTATCTTGGCATCCAGCAAAATCAGAGTCAGAATATCCAACGATCTCAAGAGTATTTGATCTCTTATATGTGAGCATGTAATCACTAGTTCTCTTTAAATATCTCATTACCCTCTTTGCTGCTTTCCAATGATCCATTCCTGGGTTGTTTAAATATCTGCCCAACACTCCAACAATGTACGCAATATCCGGACGCGTACAAACTTGAGCATACATAAGACTTCCTACTGTCGAAGCAAAGGAACCTTATATTATCCCTTTTAATAATAATCTATTAAATTAAATTATTTAGGTAAAATAATTTAATTAAATTATGTGGATAAAATAATTTAATTAATTTATTTTATTATATGCATTTAAATATTAAATGGATTATATGGGTCCATTAATATCTATTATTTTAAATTAAGTTAAATTTAAATTATATATCACCAAAGTGACCTCTATTATTTGAATTTAATTTTATTTGAAATATTGAGATATTATTCAGGTATTGATTAAGGTGTAAATGTATATATTTATGTGAGTATTAATCGGTCCAAAGGAAGATTTATACTTAACAAAATTATATATTTACTTGTGATAATAAACACGTAACAATTATAAGGTTACAATTATTATTTTTCATGAATTTAATAAATCGATCCAAAGATAGATTTATTATTTGTCATGCATTATTGTTAGTATTTGATTATTACAACAAGAGTACCACTTGCAAATAATATTACTGTCCAAAGACTTGATATTGTTGTTGCACTAGATATCTTTAGATGGGATTTACCATTTATTCTAATTTATTCACAATGAGCATGTTATTTATGTTATTATTCTTGTGTTCTCTTTTCAGCAAGTGTTGCTACTATTTCTGCTAACTTAAATTCAGTGTCAATTCTTAATGGTACAAATTTTAAGGATTGGAAGGAGAACATTTTCATTGTTCTTGGCTGCATGGATCTAGATCTTGCACTCAGGACAGAGCAACCTACTACTCCTATGGATTCTAGTTCTTCTGAACAGAGGACTAAATATGAGTAGTGGGAACGCTCTAACCGCATGAGTTTTATCATCATCAAGCGCGGCATACCGGAGGCTTTTAGGGGTGCGGTGTCTAATAGTATCGCCAACGCTAAGGAATATCTTAATGAGATTGAGAAGCGCTTTGCCAAAAGCGATAAGGCGGAAACAAGCACACTTCTGAAAAGCTTGATTTCCATGAAATATCAAGGCAAGGGAAATATTCGAGAATATATCATGGAGTTTTCCCACCTTGCATCAAAGTTGAAGGCACTTAAACTTGAATTGTCGGATGACATGCTTGTGCATTTAGTGCTTATTTCTCTTCCAATCCAGTTCAGTCAGTTTCAAATCAATTATAACTGTCAAAAGGAGAAATGGACTCTTAACGAGCTCATTACATATTGTGTTCAAGAGGAAGAGAGGTTGAAGCAAAACAAGGTTGAAAGTGCCTATTTAGCAAGCACCCCTAAAGATAAGGGCAAGAAAAGAAAGAATGAGGCTACTAAAGGTCCTTATATGAAGAAACAAAAGCAAGACAATGACAAAAAAGGTTGTTTCTTTTGTAATAAGCCTGATCATGTCAAGAAAGAATGTCCTAAGTATCATGCCTGGCGTGCGAAAAAGGGTACATTTCATTTTTAAATTTGGTTTGTTCAGAAGTAAATTTAGCTTCAGTGCCTAGAAACACATGGTGGTTAGACTCCGGTGCTACTACTAACATCAGTGTTTCAATGCAGGGTTGCCTGAGCTACCGAAAGCCAAGTGATACTGAAAGATGCATCTATGTGGGTGATGGCAAGTCGGTCGAAGTGGAAGCCATAGGGCATTTTAGATTGTTGTTAAGCACTGGTTATTATTTAGACTTAATAGATACTTTTGTTGTACCGTCTTTTAGACGGAATTTGGTTTCTGTTTCTCATTTGGACAAATTGGGTTATAGTTGTTCATTTGGAAACAATCAGTTCAGTTTATCTATTGATTCTACTATTGTTGGAACCGGTTCACTTATCATTTATGATAATCTCTATATGCTTGATATAAATGCTTCTTATATTGAAACCCTAAATGTGGAATCACGTGGTACTAAGCGTAAATTTAATATTGAAAACTCAGGTGCATTATGACATAAACGTTTAGAGCACATCTCTAGAAATAGAGTTGAACGACTTGTATCAGATGGAATTTTACATTCTATTGATTTTACGGACCTAGACATTTGTGTTGAATGCATTAAGGGCAAACAGACCAAAAGAAAGAAAGAAGGTGCATATCGAGCTACAGAAGTATTGGAATTGATACATACGGATGTTTGTGGACCATTTCCAACACCTTCTTGGAATAGTCAACAATATTTTATATCATTCATTGATGATTATTCTAGATATGCATACATATTTCTTATTCATGAAAAGGCTCAAACACTGGATGTTTTCAAATCATTTAAGGTTGAAGTCGAAAACAACTCGACAAAAGAATTAAGAAAGTCAGATCTGATCGTGGTGGTGAATACTACGGTAGATATGACGGTTCAGGTGAACAATGTCCAGGACCTTTTGCTCAATACCTAGAGGAGTGTGGAATCGTCCCACAGTACACCATGCCAAGCTCGCCAAGCATGAATGGTGTAGCTGAATGACGAAATCAGACTCTTAAGGATATGGTAAGGAGTATGGTTAGCCATTCAACTTTACCAACATCACTCTGGGGAGAAGCATTAAAGACAGCAGCTTACATTCTAAATCGAGTACCCACTAAAGCAGCTACTAAAACACCATTTGAGCTTTGGACAAAGTGAAAGCCAAGTTTAAAACATTTTCATGTTTGGGGATGTCCAGCTGAGACCAGACCATACATGCCACATAAAAAGAAATTAGACTCTAGAACAGTAAGTAGCTACTTTATTGGATATTCTGAGCGATCAAGGGGCTATAAGTTTTATAATCCCAAAATACGGACTATCTTTGAGACGGGAACTGCAACGTTCTTTGAGGATATTGAGTTTGGAGGGAAGAATAAAGTATCTGACATTGTCTTTGAGGAGGAATGTATTCCTACTACTCTTCAAGAGGAAATGATTTATATTCCTATGATTGCTTCTGATAATGATCAGGATATTATTCCTATTAGTGATCAAGATGCAATACAAGAACAACAAGACATTGTCAGTCAACTCCCAGAAGAACAAACTCAACAGCCTCAAGAACCAATGCATGAAGAACAAGTGCCTTTACGTAGATCCACTAGAGAAAGGAGGAGTGCTATTTCAGATGATTACATAGTACTACTTCAAGAACATGAGGAAAATGATGGCATGGCGGAGGATGATCCAATCAACTTTCGTCAAGCCATGCAAGATTCAAATTCTCAAAAATGGATTGAGGCAATGAATGAAGAGTATAAATCAATGCAAGACAATAATGTTTGGGAACTTGTCCTATTATCAGAAGGTATGAAACCCATTGGTTGTAAATGGATTTTTAAAACTAAACGGGATTCAAACGGTAATGTAGAAAGATATAAAGCACGTCTTGTAGCTAAAGGTTATACTCAAAAATATGGAATTGACTATAAAGAGACTTTTTCTCCAGTTTCAACGAAAGACTCTTTTAGAACAATCATGACACTTGTTGCACACTTTGATAAGGAACTCTATCAGATGGATGTCAAGACAGCTTTTCTCAATGGAGACATTGAGGAAACAATCTATATGGTGCAACCAGAATACTTTGTATCAGGAGATCCAAAGAGTATGGTTTGCAAACTTAAGAAGCCTATCTATGGGTTAAAGCAAGCGTCTCGTCAATGGTACCATAAATTTCATCAAAATAATCATCTCATTTGGATTTGAGGTGAATGTGGTAGATGATTGTGTGTATTATAAGTTCAGTGGGAGCAAACATATTTTCCTGATTTTATATGTTGATGACATTTTGCTTGCCACAAATGATATAGGTATGTTAAACGATACCAAGAGATTTCTATCTAGATATTTTGAAATGAAAGATCTTGGTAATGCATCTTTTGTATTAGGAATCCAAATACACCGAGATCGTTCTCAAGGTATTCTTGGATTATCACAGAAGAACTATATCGATAAAGTGCCTAAAAGATTTGGCATGCAAGATTGCAAACCAGGAAACACCCCAGTCGCTAAAGGAGATAAGTTTAGTCTTAAACAGTGCCCTAAAGGAAGCCTCGAGACTCAAGAAATGCAAAAGATTCCCTTTGCTTCGGCAGTAGGAAGTCTTATGTATGCTCAAGTTTGTACGCGTCCGGATATTGCGTACATTGTTGGAGTGTTGGGCAGATATTTAAGCAACCCAGGAATGGATCATTGGAAAGCAGCAAAGAGGGTAATGAGATATTTAAAGAGAACTAGTGATTACATGCTCACATATAAGAGATCAGATACTCTTGAGATCGTGGGATATTCTGACTCTGATTTTGCTGGATGCCAAGATAGTATGAGATCCACTTCAGGCTATGTTTTTCTGTTGGCTGGCGGAGCAATCTCTTAGAGAAGTGCCAAACAGGCATTGACAGCTTCTTCCACTATGGCAGCAGAGTTTATAGCATGTTATGAGGCATCTAATCATGGAATATGGCTGAAAAATTTTGTCTCTGGGCTGCGCATTTTTGGAAGGGTTGAAAAACCACTGAAGTTATTTTGTGACAATAGATCAGCTGTATTGTATTCCAACAACAATAGGAGCTCGACAAAATCGAAGCACATCGATATCAAGTTCCTTGTTGTGAAAGAAAGAGTACAAAGTGGACAAATTTTGATAGAACATATAGGTACAAACTCCATGATAGCAGATCCTTTGACGAAAGGTCTACCGCCCAATGTCTTTTATGAGCATACCACTCATATGGGTGTTATTCAGTTTGGTAAAATTTAGATTCAGTGGGAGTTTGTACTATATTTGATTTCTATATATGTTTGGTTATGTCTCTGAAACTTATGTATTTAGAGAATTCTGATCAGATATAAAGTTTAATATTTACTTCATTCCACTTTGTATAACTAAAGTTAAAGTTTTAATCTCACTTTGGTTAAGGAGGACCAGTTGAAAATTGACATGAATAGATCACCTTGCATGTAATTTTCATGCCACAAATTCATAATTGATCTATGTCATTTGATTGTATTGATATATGTGACCATTGATGGTTTAGTTGTGAAAGATACAACGAAGACTGCATTGATCCTATGTCTATATAATTAATGGACGAGATTGTTAAGGAAGCCCTGTGGTTATGATGACAAAAGTTTTTTTTTGAGCTCACTAAGGTTAACACATTTATAAGTTTACGCATATGGCCCAGTGGGAGATTATTAGAATTTTAGGGCCATAATGTAATTATAAATGTTTAATGTCATCAATTAAATAAGTCAAGATTATTGTGATCTAAATTTTGGAATTATGTAATTGGACGTAAGGGCTTAATTGTTATGAATAAAATATTGTGGATACCATGTGCTAATTCTAATTTGTTGAGAGGTCAAATTAAAAATATGCAACCTTTGGATTCTATAAATAGGGGGTTATGGTCCCAGTTTGCAGACGATGTTTTGTTTTGTTCCCCATCGACAAAATTCTTTGGAAATCTAAGGAATTCTGCAGATTGAAGATCATCTCCGAGGATCGATTGCAAACTATGGATTCCGGTACGCTTCCGTAATTTTAGTTAATATTATTTCTTAAGAGTGGAATAGAGATTAAGATTGTTTATCAAGATCTCTTGACTTAATATTTACTAATTTTGGAGTTTTGAAGTTAAAATTACAAGCAATTGGAGTTTAATATAGTAGGTTGAATAGTTGCCAACTCTGTTATTGAGTTGTTATTATAAATACTAGCACATCTAAAGACTGAATGTGTAGATATATAATTTTGTAAGAAAATCCCCTTGAAATCCAGAGAAGAATGCAAAACAAAAAAAAAATGATTTCACTCAATTAGAAGGAGTGGGAAAAGGATTCAAATCATTATGGAGCATGGAAAATCAAAAGACCAGTAGTAGGATAGTCTGAGGAATAATGATTGAATATAAAAGTGAATAAAATTCTTTAGATGGAAGTAGAAGAGGTTTCAGTCAACTGAATATAAACATATAAAGAGAAATGAAGAATTAAAAAAGAGCTACTGTCAAAGACGCAGCAAATAATGACAAAATACAAGAAAAATCATCATCCAATTGTTCAGTAAAAAGAATTTCAACAACAGAAAGTTTGTTCAGACAATTTGAGTGACTGAAGTGAGTATTGAGATAGATGGCAACAAGATTACTAAGGAATGGATATTTCATAGAAGAGTGTAAATATTCTCATAAAGTGGTTAATAATCTCTCTTCAATTAAAGGACTGCATGTACCAAGTGATACAGGAATAAAAAGGTTTGAGTTGAGTGCCCTAGTTCTTGTAAGAACTTTGGTAGGAGTTAGCTCATAAATATCCTTATGATATAAACGGAAATCTTACATGTAATAGTCTTCAAAAAGCTTATATGCAATGGATAAAAATTGTTATGGTACCATTTTAGATAATATATATGGAAGCAAGCCTCCATTTTGAAGAAGGCAAGTTACAAACCAGTACCTTGGCAACAAGGTCCAAGCTCTTACCATCTTGTCTAGTCTAGATGGCACCTACTAAAAATTATTATGGCATTTTTTTGTCGCCTAGTGCGTATAAGCTATTTTATCGAATGCACGGGCATTCTTACTAACCAGGACAGGGGGACATGAATGAAATAACATCAGAATGAGCCAAAAGTACAAGGTTGGAACAGAAGCATAAGCTAATTATCCAGAAATAGAAATGATTAATTGATTATAAGGATTAGAAACAACAAAAATGAAGATAGCATTATGTCCTTCGCGAATCACGACCTGCCAAAAATTGTCCAACGGAGAAATTCCAAGCATTTTACCCTTGATTCTGCAACAATGTCTAATTTTTAGCATACACATTTGCAGAGCAAAATTAAGTTATCCAATTCAAATCCATCGGAAGCAGTGATTCACGAATGTGGTAGAAATTTCAGGCCCTCTACGTTGTTCTTCCGGATTTAAACGAAGACCGAAATCCTCAATTTTCATTTGCATTTACAGAGGGCATACATGGTCAAATGAATCTTACAAATAAAAATGTACAACTTCGAGACCCAGCGTCGAAGGCCGACCTTTGAATTTAAACAATCGAGGACAATCCGTGCTCAAACCAATCGTTGTCTAAACAGAAAGATAACAAAATGGCAGTCACACCTGAGGCATGGCGACAGCCAAGACTCCGGAATGGTAAAGCTGATTCAGCCTCAGGTTCATGTCGAACTGATCCAACGGGGGAGGGAGCCCTCGGGATCGGCCGATCGAGGAAGAAAGCTGCGGATCGGCAAAGATCGTAGGGTCGAGATGATGTGAGGGCGGGCACACTTTTTGCTAAGGCTACGTTTGATAGGGGTATTGTAATTGGGTCTGTAATGTAATCAAGTTTGTAATGTAATGTAATCTTGATTACATTGTTATGTTTGGTAATGAGTTGTATGTAATCTTTGATAACCATTACAAGTTGGATTTCTTTATTTGGTAAGGGATAATTCATCCTGTAATGACGAACGCCGCCGCCGGCTGTGACCATCGACCGCGGCGACCGCCCTGACCGCGCCGACGCCGTCGGACCGGCGGCCAACGACCGCTGGCTGCCGGCCGCAGGCGACTGGCGCCGACGCCCGGCGGCGACGACCGGCGACGACGGCCGCGACCGGCCGGCAACCGGCGAACCGCTTGCGACCGACGATCATCGCCGTCCGGCGACGACTTTACAAGCTGTAATGTAATCCAGATTACGGAGGTTTTGTTTTGTAATCCAGATTACAAATCATCAACCTCTTTTGTAATCGAGATTACATTACATTATAATTTTAAAGTTATTCCAAACAAAGGAATCCAACTTGTAATATAATCTTGATTACATTACAGGGTGGATTACACCTTACCAAACGCAGCCTAAATTTTGATTCTCAGATATTAAAATAAGAACAATGATAGGGAGAGTGAAAATGGGAGAGTGAAAATCATAGTGAATGATGTCGTATAACGTGACATGACGTGACACTTTACATATACACGTTCGATTATCGCTTGGACATCATCGGCGGCCTTTGGCCGCCGCCCCGAATCAAACTATACCCTGGGGGCACGGTGAACCGGTCGGAGATCGTGCATACAAGGTGCCACGTCATTCACTATATTTTCACTCTCTCATTTTCACTCTCCCAATCATTATTCTTAAAATAATTAATAACTAAGTATCATCAATCCATTATGTAGAGAGATATTTTTACGGGATGAATTGATGATTAATATGTGAATATTATCATCAAAAATCAATACGTGGGTGTTACCATCAAAAGATCTGAGATTAAATCCTGGCAAAGCCAGTATGCCCACTCTCTCCATGTGCTAGCCATAGTATTCGGGCTAGTAGCCCCATGATTTATCTCTTCCGTGTTGATTCTGAGACGGATTAGCGGAGGTGTTGGGGACGAAAGATTCACCTTTTGCCATCAGTACGTAGAGACACATGCTCTCCTCTTCTGGTGACCAGAAGAAGTTGAAGAGTCTAATAAATTTTAGGTGTTCATTTTAAATAATGAAAATTAAAAAAATAATAATAAATTAAAGAGGATTTTTGTGCAAAGTATCGACCAACCAACACTGAACCATTCCAAACCAACGAAAAATACAAAAAAGGGAGCCAACAGTAATGACCTACCTGTCTACTTAATTGAATTGTGACCCACTTTATTTTATTTTATTTTATTAGATTTGCCTAATTCTTACGTGGATTCCATAGCTGACTTAGGGCCTTGGAGTTCCTTCAAACTGGACAAAAATCAACAATTTAGTTTCGGATTGGGATGAGATCCTAACCTAGCGGTTATGATAGAGACCATGAAACAATGAAATTTGTCTCCGAAATTATGATGCAGTGATAGATCGACTAATTACTAACTTAGATATTCACAGTTTGATGCTAGTTACAATATATTTATAGGAATTTTTTTTTAAATGAGCGTGAATCCTAGGACACTGAGCGTTTTCCGATTTACTCTGACGGATGATAGAAAATTTTCGTAGGGCCGGATTGATCGTCCGAGATTGAAAAAATATTATTAATCATTTTTATGAAACAATGAGATCTTAAGTTTGATTTTCACTGCGTGTGAGTAGTTTTCCGAATTTATTTCAGTGACGTCGTAGATTTTGGTGTATTTTTGACTCTGCCTACGAATGTCTTGTGTCAACCTCTTCGTTACCAACTCACTTACTCTTCTACCTTGTTTTTTTTTTCCCCTCCACGGCCCACGGATTTAGCCTTTCAAAACCATTGACTATTAATAATCAAACTGTTGTGGTGTTGCTTATCTAATTAATTAATTAATAAATAATGATGATCGTACTCGGCCACCAAACCTTAATTATGATAATAATTGTACTCCACTGTCTTAATGAACTCATCCTATAAATACAGGCCATGGCTCGTTGAGGCATTGCATCGAGCACCGCAATGGCGATCTCCGTGGCCAGGTTCTCCGCCCTCACTCTCCTCGCCGTCGCCTCCGCGTTCCTCGCCAAGTCCGGACAATCTCTAGCAGTGGTGTCCATTCCTCTCCTCTTCGTCGTCCCGTTTGTTTTGCTTCCTCCTCCGGCGGTGGTAAAACTCCGCCTGGTCCCGTGGCCTGGCCCATCTTTGGCAACTGGCTCCAGGTGGGGAACGACCTGAACCACCGGAATCTGGTGGGCATGGCGGAGAAGTATGGCGGCGTGTTCCTGCTTCGGCTGGGGGTGCGGAACCTGGCGGTCGTTTCTGACCCGAAGCTCGCCGCCGAGGTGCTCCACACGCAGGGCGTGGAGTTCGGCTCTCGGCCGCGGAACCTGGTCTGGGACATCTTCACCGCCAGCGGCAAGGACATGGTGTTCACCGAGTACGGCGACCACTGGCGCAAGATGCGCCGCATCATGACCATGCCCTTCTTCACCAATAAGGTAGTCGCGCAGTACAGGGGGATGTGGGAGGAGGAGATGGACGCGGTGACGGAGTACCTGCGGGCGGCGCCTCCCGCAGGCGTCGTGGTCCGCCGCCGCCTACAGCTGATGCTCTACAACATCATGTACCGGATGATGTTCGACGCGCGCTTCCAGTCGGTGGAGGACCCGCTGTTCCAGCAGGCGACTCAGTTCAACTCCGAGCGGAGCCGCCTCGCGCAGAGCTTCGATTACAACTACGGCGACTTCATCCCCATCTTGAGGCCCTTCTTGAAGGGCTACTTGGAGAAATGCAGGGACTTGCAGAGTCGCCGCCTTGCCTTCTTCAACGACAACTATGTCGAGAAAAGAAGGTACTACCGATTAATCGCCGGAATCTTTACAATTACCAAGTGAAAGACTCAATTTTGAGTTAACTTTTTCTATTTGGGAAAAAAGGAAGGTGATGTCCGCCAGAGATGGGAACAGCGACCGGCTCAGGTGCGCCATGGACTACATCCTCGAAGCAGAGATGAACGGAGAGATCAGCTCCGATAACGTCATCTACATCGTCGAGAACATTAACGTTGCAGGTAATTAACCAACCGAGCTAAGAATTGGGCGTAAATCGATCTTACACTTATGATCGATCGATCGATTAATTGCAGCGATAGAGACGACGTTGTGGGGAATGGAGTGGGCGCTGGCGGAGTTAGTGAACCACCCGAGCTGCCAGAAGCGGCTCCGGGAGGAGCTCCGGAAAGTGCTGGGCGAGGAGCCGGTGACGGAGACGAGCCTGCCGCGGCTGCCGTACCTGGAGGCGGTGGTGAAGGAGACGCTCCGGCTTCACTCGCCGATCCCGTTGCTGGTCCCACACATGAACCTCGACGCGGCGAAGCTCGGGGGGTACGACATCCCCAAGCGGACCAAGGTGATCGTTAACGCGTGGTGGCTGGGGAACAACCCAGAGTGGTGGTTGCGGCCGGAGGAGTTCCGGCCGGAGAGGTTCCTGGAGGAAGAGCAGGAGGTGGATGCTGTGGTGGGCGGGGGGAAGGTGGACTTCCGTTTCCTACCCTTCGGGATGGGCCGGCGGAGCTGCCCAGGAATCATACTGGCGATGCCGCTGCTGGGGCTCGTCGTGGGGAAGCTGGTGAAGGAGTTCGAGATGGCGCCGCCGCCGGGGACGGAAAAGATCGACGTGAAGGAGAAGGGAGGGCAGTTCAGCTTGCAGATTGCAAAGCACGCCACCATCGTCTTCCGCCCAGTTCCGGCGGCATGAAGAAATCGACTAGATCCCGTCGCCGACTGTTTTTCGACGGCAAATAAATCAATCACATAAATTCTCAATCTATATACAAAATGATATATTAAGAATTTTTATATTGAGTAGCTCCATTTTTAAATATGTATATTCCCCAAAATACTAAATTTTATAAATGATCATCCAAAAAAAAAAAAAAAAAAAAAAAAAAAAAAAAAAAAAAAAAAAAAAAAAAAAAAAATTCTATAAACGATCATCCCATCAATCTCAACAGTGCCTTGTTCATGGCTTAAATATTGACGGTATATCATGACCAGAGAAAAATAAATAGGACTGCTTAAATATTAACCGTATATCATGATCAGAGAAAAATAAATAGGCCTGTGGAGTTATCCCGCCATCGAAAATACCTACAAAGTGACCGAGAAATATTTTGATCTTACATTTCGACACTCAAGTTAGACCTCCAACAAATGAAAAGGATAAACAGTATAAGAGAATGAAAAGATAAACACTATAAGAGACTAATGCGATAGAAAATAAACGTGGGTTATCTAACCTCTTCCCATGGGAGAAGCTTTTAAACAAAATTCTCCTCCCCCTTCTCTTGACACTTGATAACAGCTTATATAGAAATATTTCTAACAAGCTATCTCATTGATAATAAAAAACATGTCATGTCTAACTAACAAAAAGTCAAGTTACCCATATCTTGGAGATCTTCTAGAGATTACCCGATCCTATAATACCACCACAAATATCACGTCATACTTTATGTCACATTATGTCATATTATAATGCTCATATCACATCAGCCGATGTGTGTCATCTTGGTATTTAAGCCTAAAAAAGGTACGAGGTAGAAGTGAAGGTGAATCGAAGCATCCAGTTAGCTATGATTATAGGACAGGTACTGGACATCAACTTTCAGCTGCGAAGAGCCCAGGTTGATAATCAACCGTGAAGAGCAGTGGGTCGGCCGTCCGCGGGAAGGTCGGCGGGTTGGCCGTCTGTCGGGAAGGTTGGGGTCGGCAGTCCGCCTGGTCGGTCGGCTAGTCGACCATCCACAGAGAAGGTCGGCGGATTCGCCATCCGCCAGGCCAGTCAGTGGGTCGACCATCCACCGGGCAGGTCGGTGGGTCGGTCGTCCGCCGGGAAGATCGACGGGCCAGCCGTTCTAACGAGGAGACTAGGTCTTGTTGATCCCTCTTGATTTTCACCCAGCTCGGCCTATCATTCTTGACCTTCCCTTTTTTGGGGACCCACTGCATATTCCCGAGATCACATGTCTCCCTTTCAAGTATAGTCGAATAAGGCGTGAGTCCGACTGACTGGACTAAGTCTAGTGGTTTGAATCAGTCCACCCATATTTTCCAACATGGAATTGGGTTGGACTGGGTCCCCTTGGATAGAAAGAAAGCCGATCAGAAGTTGTGGGTTGGATATTTACCAAGCTAATTAGAATTTCATCCCTTTGAATGTTGCCGCTAGAGTATTTAATTATGTCAAGAAAGCAGTTATATCATGTTGAATGAGTGACAAATTTATACATAGCAAATGACTAAGTATATGTGTCGAACGAGCAGCGATAAAGTACCAAGCGATTGGAAAAAATGGAATCGAGCGAGTGGTTGCGGGTGCCAAGCATGCGGCAGAGTAGAGCTGACCAAACGACTAAGTAAAGTGGTTGAGTAGAGCTAGGCAAGCAGCTGAGCAAGTGATTGAGTGCCAAGCAAGCGGCAGAGCAAAATGACTGAGTGCCAAGCAGATGGCAGAGCAGAGTGACTGACTGTCAAGTAGGCAGCTGAGTGCCAAGCAGAGTGATTGAGGCGTGAGAGTAGGGTGACTGAGTGCCAAGCAGATGGCTAAGTGTCAAGCAGAGTGGTTGAAGCGTGGGAGCAGACCCACTTATAATTTGTATGGAGGCGAGAGTCAGAATATCGCTCGGGCAACCATAATGGAGCGTGGGCGGCTTCATCCGCTCGACCATGAAGTCGAGAGGTGCGTGAGAGCATGCCCACTTATAACTCGCACGGAGGTGAGAGTCTGAATGCCGCTCAGGCAACCATAATGGAGCATGAGGCCCCACGTCCGGTCTGTCGTAAGGTCGGCTAGTCCGTGGAAGCATGCCCATTTATTACTTGCACGGAGGCGAAAGTATGGACGTCGCTCACGAGACCCTAATGGAGCGTGAGGAGTCCAAGTCGGTCGGCCACGAAGTCGATAGGTGCATGGGAGCATACCTACTTATAACTCGCATGGATGCGAGAGTTTGTGTTGGAGTTATAGGAAGATAAAGAGGGCACCACTTCCTTTTCATCTTCCAACGTATTCATATTCCTCCATTAATGGAGGAAGGGGAAGAGACCTTCTACCCTCTATATATATATGTTTGCTTCAAAGGCAAAGAGGAGGTGAATAGAGAGGAGGTGCAATGAGTGTGCATCCAAGCAATGAGTTCATCGGAAGAAACAAGACGTGTGCAAGGTCTATGTAAGGTCAATGAGAAAGGGTTCGTTCCGTGTATGTAACATCTCTGTGCAAGGTTCGACTGGGTACATAAGAGAAAGAAGGGGTTATTGCGAAGAACATTCAAGATTAGTTTATCCAATTACAGAAGAGGGATTTGGTTTGTGAACCTTGAGAGACGATTCATTTTTTATGATCGTTTCTCACCGACAACAATTTCTTCAATACAACGTTCTTCACCAGTTTCTTCTCCAAGATCGCTGTAAGTGTTTACTATTTTGATTTTGTATTTTATGCTAGAGATCTAACATTGGTATCAGAGCACGTTAAATTTGTAAAAGCATGAAACTTTTGAAATCATATTCGTTCACTATCGATTGCTCCGTCAAAAATTGCGACTACTCTTTTCAGTGGGTTCGCCCTGTTCACCTTGGTGGCCCAGTAACCGTGTTTGTCACGGAGAAGAAATCACGGCGATGGTTGTCGCTGGGGCTGGCTATTGCGACATGTGATAGGCGATTGACTTCTGTGGTTGGAAAGCACCGGCGATCAAACTGAATCGCCCGACAACCTCGCATTCGTTGCGACCACAGAGAAACTTTTAGTCGATCAAAATTTTAGTTTAATCGATTGAAACATACGTAATCGATTGAAAAATAGATCTAATCGATTAAAACAATCTTTAGAAATATTTAATCGATTAAAAGAAAAGTGAATCGATTAAGATATATGTGAGGAAAGGTTTAATTTATTTAAATCAAACGTAAATAAAAATAAATAAAAGGGCCAGAAAGATGCCCTATCCAGGATAGAACCATAGATACCTACGCTTTACAAATGTACCGCTCTACCATAAAGCTATAGGGGCAGTTACTTTTAGATCTGGCTCAATTAATTTGAACCAATATATCCAATTAGACTTGGGTTAAACCATGAGTTGGTTTAATCTGATTAGATTGGTCTAATCAGACCGGGTTGGTTTAAACCATTTATTGGTTTAACTAGATCAGTTTGGTCCAATCAGATCAGGTCTGGTTCAAACCATTTGTTGGTTTAACCAAACCAGTTTGGTCTAAATTATGACCAGTATAATTGGTTTGAATATTAATAAGTTTGATTTAAACTTAAATGAGCTTAAATTAAACAATAACAACAAAACATCCAATTAGATCAGTTCTAATGAGGATAAAGGAATAAGATAATACTTGAGATCTAATTTCCAAATCGATCGATCTTGTGTGTTAGTCAACTAGAGTTCCTCAAATAAAGAAAATTTATTTTTCTTATTTGCTTATAATTCTGTGTATTTGTTCTATGCATATATGTCCATTGAAATAAATTAGTTTTGTTACTGGATTTTGTATTGACAATATTATTTTTGAATTTCATATGTCAAGGATGATATGCATGATAACCCATCTCGATGTGTGATGGAATGAGCTAAGGGAGACGATTGAGGAGATAGAGTAAAGTTTAGGATAAAATAGATTGTGTTAACAACTACACTAGTATTTATCCTAGTAATAGTGACATTAGCTTATCTAGTTTGTTAGAGTTTTGTTATTATTACTGTTATTATGTACGAATAGTATTAGCCCATTTATTTATGAAAGTCATGTGGTATAGACTGTTGTTATGTGTTGGGAACGAGATGGCTAGAGAGGGGGGGGGTGAATATAGCCAATCACTTCTTCTTTGAAGAGTTATCAAATTTCTGCACTTGAAGTTATTAATAGCACAGCGGAAGTATGAAAACAAAACTTGCAGAAACTTAAACCAAAACCTAACTAGCAAGATTAGCAAGATCGCTAACAAGGAGATTTTACAAGGTTCGGGGATAACTTGCCCCTACTCCTTGGCGTGCCCTTAAGGTGGGCGATCCCTTGATCGTCGGCAGATTAAGCCCCGGTAATCACCGGATATGAAGCAACCTCCTTCTCGGTGGAGAAACCTCTCCACAATATGTTTCAAATAAGGATATAGTTTAACCATAAAGAAACAACAAGAAGGATCTTACTCAAACACTTAGCAAAGACAAAAACACAGCAAGCTTCCCTGAGTCCACCCAGTGGCGATCTCACGCAAGAACCCTTCTCCGTGTCTTCCCACTGTCGGACTCCAAGCCTCTTGTCTTCTCCTTCAAGTGCTCAAGTATGATGATTGCTCCTCAATAGCTTGCTCAGAATGATTGAAGAACTCTAGAACATCAAGCTTGTAACGCAGGAACTTAGAAGCATAAAAACTCAAGAACTACCGAACATAACTTCTCTCGTTCCTTTTTGTTTCTCCGCCAAGCGACAGATGATCTCATCTCCAGCAGCCTACAGCTGCCTCACTGCCAACGCGCCAGCTACACTGAACCCTAACTGAACTTTCTGAGCTCCCTCAGCCAAGCCTCAGTCAGCAGCTTCAGTCCTGCATCCAGCCGTTGCAACCTGTGTGGAGAAAGGGACAAACCTGCTCCAAGGAAAGCTCTCTTTGACTTCTCCTTGAGTGTTTGAATCCTCCCCTGTCACCTGAAACTTAATCAGAGCATTAGAGCAGCAAATCAAACAACATATCAAATATCAGAAGCAAACATCAGCAAATCGGATACGATCAGACGCTCTGACCACGTCTGACAGTGAAATTTGAATTAAAGTGATCGGTCATCGGACCGATCCAGAGTGTGTGGATAGGTCACCAGACCGATCCACTGCCTCGCTGGGATTCCCAGCTCTCGCAGCTATACACGCCTGATCGATCACCAGACCGATCAGGGTGAAGCCTGATCGGTCACCAGACCGATCAGATTGTATCCTGATCGGTCACCCAGACCGATCAGGGCAGATGAACAGTGATTTTTTAATCAGATCCAAGATCCCTGATCGGTCACCGGACCGATCCAGGACTTTGATCAGCAAGGGAACTCACTCACCGTTTGCTCCCTGATCGGTCACCAGACCGATCAGGAGCAAGACAGCAAGGAAGCAGCCTGCTCCCTGATCGGTCACCGGTCCGATCAGGAGCCACCCAGTAGATTCCCAATCTCACTGTGCGCTCCCTGATCGGTCACCAGTCCGATCAGACATAGCTGGATCGGTCACCAGACCGATCCACTCAGGAGCAGCGTGCCAATGTCCCTGATCGGTCACCAGACCGATCCAGAGACTCAACCCTAGCCCTCCAAGCTAGGAATTCATCCACCTTAGCCCTCCAAGCTAAGGATTTTTCCATCTAACTCTCCAAGTTGGGAATTTGCACCTAACCCTCCAAGTTAGGACTTTTCACCTAGCCCTCCAAGCTAGGACTTTTCACCTAGCCCTCCAAGCTAGGACTTTTCACCCAACTCTTCCGAGTTAGAACATCATCCAACCTAGCCCTCCAAGCTAGGCACCTGACCCTCCAAGCCAGGACTTTTTCACCTAATTCTCCAGGATGAGAATTTGCACCTAACCCTCCAAGTTAGGACTTTTCACCTAGCCCTCCAAGCTAGGACTTTTCACCCAACCTTTCCGAATTAGGACTTTTCTAACACCTAGCCTCCCAGACTAGGACTTTTCCAAACACCTAGCCTCCCAGACTAGGATTTTCAACACCTAACCCTCCAGGTTAGGATTTTCCATCACCTAGCCCTCCAGACTAGGATTTTCCATTCCATGCCTGATCCCCGATCAGGACTTAATCATGATCAACATGATCATCACACCTAACCTCCCAGGTTAGGATTTTTCATATCATGCCTAATCCTCGATCAGGACTTAATCATAATTATCATAATCATCCTCCTAAACTAAAATCGTTGTCAACACCAAAACAACAATCAGGGCCAGACTGCATCAACAATCTCCCTCTTTTTGTTGTTTGACAACTCGATTTTAAGTTTAGGGATTCTCAATCAATATTCCAACTTTAGAGTCATAGGGGAATCCAGATCCTCCCCCTACAACATGGTCATTCTTAGAGTCATAGGGGAATCCAGATCCTCCCCCTACAACATGGTCATTCTAAACTTAACCAATCCACACTCTCCCCCTTTGTCGAACACCGAAAAGGAGCTAGAGGGGCTGTTAAGTTTAAACAAACTGCCCCTCAACCCTAGGGGTATCCCAAATCAACAAAGATGTGATAGTTTGTGGATTAATCATACGACCGCATGTGAAAAGGTATCATAAGACATAGCAAGCACATGCATCATATGCGTATGAAGTATCAGATCACAGAACATGCCATAATATTCATAAGTATCAAGTAAACATGGTAGTGTAAGCATGAACATGGCAATGGATCAATCATGCAGATCATAGTCATATAAACAACATGACATCAACAATAGACATACTAGCTCAAATGTCAGATAAGCATGTGATAAAAACATAGTCATGGCATAACATGTAGTATCATAAATAGTAGTCAACATAGCATCATCAAACAACAACATCTTAAGCAAGATAGAACAAAAAGGTCAGGATGTACACATCCGTCAAAAACAACAAACATGAACATAGAGCGGTCAATCGTCAGCTGGATCATCGTCCGAATCATCAATGTAGATGATATCTCCTGGTGAAGGGCCACTGGGAGATGCACCATCTGGAAATGTATGATGATACCATTCTTCATACCATCTGTCCTGGAAGGAGTGTATCTCAGAGACATCAGAGGCTAAAACATCGAGACGGTGATCAAAAGTCTGAAACTCTGAGCGGACCTCCTGTCGCCAGAGCTCAGAGATATGCAATTCGTGCTCTAACTTCCGCTCTATCTCCGCTACTTGCCAGCGTAGATCAGGAGCCCACTCATCATAATCGGCAGTAGTAGCTGGCGCCCCCTGGTCACGGGCTGCTCTCGGTAGCTCCCCTGCATGTCTGCGAGCCTTCCACCTTAGCCCCTGAGTCCCGAGAACAATGCCGGACTGAGCAAGCATGCGACGATCCAGACGGCAGTCCTGTCGGGTCATGGGCACAATACGACCCTGTGAAACATCGATGCCAACCGACGCCAGCCAGGCTGTGATGATGTGACCGAATGGCATATAGACCGACTGGGATGAAGGCATACTGTGTACGATGATAGAGAAGTAAACTGAAGCCACTGGGTCAAAATCTAGCTGTTGATGCAACCCGTAAAACATCAAGCAGTGGAACGGTCGAATCACATCGAGATGTTTCGAGGTAGTGGGAAGGAGACAATTGGTGATGATTTTAAACAACACATAGTCAACAGGGGAAAGTCGAAGAGCAGGGAAAGTGGGAAAGGCCCGGGTGCGCTTACCAGAACCCTCTGGCCTGGGATGACCTAGAAAGTACTCGTAGATGGAATTGGGAGTCACTCCATCGAAAGGAACTGGAAGGGGAGTAGGAGGAAAAGGGTAGAGGAAGAAATCATTGTTTGACCTGCGACACCCGAGAAAATCAGTGAAAATAGATCGATTGAAATCGAGATCGATACCAGCAACACAGGTTTTCCATCCCGTGCCCTCTCCACTCACCATGTTATTATAGAACTCAGAAACCAAATCAAGGTTGATCGGTCCTTCAAAGTGCAATATGGGTTGAAGATTATAAAATTCAATACATTGTCGGATTGTTGGACAGTGCTCATAGATAAAAGTTGGGTCTATAGTTCGACACGGCATGAGTTTAAAATTGTGCCATTGGAAATTGAGAGCAAGATCGATACTCTGAAATCGAGTATGTGGGGGAGATGGAGGCCTCGGAGGAGGTGTAGATGACGAAGGAGGTTTCCCCCTTGAACTGCCCTCTAGAACCTCCTTTCCCTTAGCAGATTTTCTAAAGAGTTGAATGGATCATACACACCAGAATTCAAATCATAGGATAAGATTGATCATATATAAGATGAGACCCAATCAAAAGATAGATATGAAACAAGGAGAAATTTGATGAAAAGTGGGGTTACGGCAAAATATAGGGGTCACGGCGAGGATCAAGACACCACAGCAAGAACAAGAACAAAAATCATAATATGATTAGCTTCACAAATAAGGTTTTATGAACTGATTGTCAAGAAAATCAAAACGAACAACTTACTTAGGTGCCATTGAGAAGATTCTTGGATCGGAAGAACTCGTAGGGAGGAGCTCGGCACAAGAGAAAATCGCAGACTGTCTCTGCGAGAGAGGAACGCGAGGAAGAGAAGCACTCAGGAGGGTCTTCTCACACAAGCAAGTCGCGCAGATGAGGAGTTTCGGCGCTGAAGAAGGTTTTGCGAAGTTAATTGGTTGGTGGATCGGTCCACCAACCAGAATTTAATGCGGTTGATCGGATCACCGTTCGATCTGATCGCGTCCCGACCGATCAGGATACAGCCTGATCGGACTAGAATGGTCCTGATTGGTCGGATGACCGATCAGACGCGATCCTGATCGGTCGGGTGACCGATCAGGATTCGATCAGTAGGGTCCGGAGAGAAAACTCTGAGCTCCCTGATCGGTCTGTGGACCGATCCCCACAGGGTGCCAGATCGGTCGGGAGACCGATCCAGGCTAGCTCAGAACACTTAGTCAGATTTCGGGAGATCACGGCTTGCCTCGCAGATCGGTCTGTGGACCGAACACCACAGGAAGGGGTTAGATCGGTCTAGGGACCGATCAGCCCTATGCCTGATCAGTCCGGTGACCGATCAGGGTTCCTGATACGAACTGAAATGTGCAGTTTCAGAACTTCTGAAATTTTCAAAAGAAATCTGATGAACTTTGTCGAACTTAGACATGATTTTCTGACTAAAATTGATCCCTGAACAAGAATCAAAAGTCCTTATAGGTTCAACAAACACTTTGACCCATCTTAATGGAGTCAAACTCAAACACCAATCAATCAAGCAAATT
Organism: Boesenbergia rotunda; assembly: GCA_024364735.1. Classification (NCBI taxonomy): domain Eukaryota; kingdom Viridiplantae; phylum Streptophyta; class Magnoliopsida; order Zingiberales; family Zingiberaceae; genus Boesenbergia; species Boesenbergia rotunda. Next base: position 43,232 of record JAGFNQ010008325.1, on the reverse strand, counting down.
CAACCAAGTTTTCATTCCAAATTCAAGTTTCCAATCAAGTTGCCTTGATTGGAATGTCCAAGTATGATCATGGAGCCATATACACATATGTTATGCAATGGTTTTCCCCATACTTGGTCACCACCGTGATTATTATCTCGTCAACTTAATTTCTCAAGTGATGCAATGACATTTTGAGAAATTGAGTTGAACCTAACATCTCACCTCATATCTAGCAAACAAAAACGTTTTATTAAACCTTATAATTTGTGTGAGATGTTCCCAAAGTTACCCAATTATTCCCTAACAATTTGAAATAATCATGAAGGGTTTTGAATACAATTTAAGGATCATGAAGCGCGACACATTATCAATTCCCGTCTTAGGAAACTAAATTCACTCTCGGGAAGTGGTTTAGTGAAAATGTCAGCTAGGTTTGACTTTGACTCTACATGTGAGAGTATGATGTTCCCCCTAGCTACATGATCTCTAATGAAGTGGTGTCTTACCTCAATATGTTTTGTCCTAGAATGATGGACCGGATTCTTGGTTAAGTTAATTGTGCTAATGTTATCACATAACACTTGCACACCCTTGTAACTCAATCCATAGTCCTCTAAGGTGTGGATCATCCACAACAATTGAGATATACTCTCTCCCATGGCGATATACTCTGCCTCGGTAGTGGAAAGAGCAACACAATGTTGCTTCCGACTCGACCAACTTACTAGAGACGATCCTAAGAATTGGCAGCCCCCACTAGTGCTTTTTCGGTCCAACTTACATCCAGCGTAGTCGGAATCCGTATAGCCCATCAAATCAAAAGATTCGGTACGGGGATACCAAAGACCTACACCAATTGTGCCTTTGAGATATCTCAAAATTCGCTTAACAGCAATTAGGTGAGATTCCTTGGCACAGACTTGATACCTAGCGCACATACCTACAGCAAATAGTATATCTGGTCGACTAGCTGTGAGGTATAGCAAACTACCTATCATGCTTCGATATTGAGTTAGATCAACAGGTTTACCACTCTCATCATTGTCTAATCTGGTGTTTGTGGCCATGGGAGTGGTTACCTCTTTCGAATCACTCATATTGAATTTTTGAAGCATTTCATGTGTATACTTTGATTGGTGCACATGGATACCATCGCGAGTTTGCTTGATTTCAAGTCCAAGGAAGAAAGTCAACTCTCCCACTAGAGAGGGGGGGGGTGAATATAGCCAATCACTTCTTCTTTGAAGAGTTATCAAATTTCTGCACTTGAAGTTATTAATAGCACAGCGGAAGTATGAAAACAAAACTTGCAGAAACTTAAACCAAAACCTAACTAGCAAGATTAGCAAGATCGCTAACAAGGAGATTTTACAAGGTTCGGGGATAATTTGCCCCTACTCCTTGGCGTGCCCTTAAGGTGGGCGATCCCTTGATCGTCGGCAGATCAAGCCCCGGTAATCACCGGATATGAAGCAACCTCCTTCTCGGTGGAGAAACCTCTCCACAGTATGTTTCAAATAAGGATATAGTTTAAGCACAAAGAAACAACAAGAAGGATCTTACTCAAACACTTAGCAAGGACAAAAACACAGCAAGCTTCCCTGAGCTCCACCCAGTGGCGATCTCACGCAAGAACCCTTCTCCGTGTCTTCCCACTATCGGACTCCAAGCCTCTTGTCTTCTCCTTCAAGTGGTCAAGTATGATGATTGCTCCTCAATAGCTTGCTCAGAATGATTGAAGAACTCTAGAACAGCAAGCTTGTAACGCAGGAACTTAGAAGCATAAAAACTCAAGAACTACCGAACACAACTTCTCTCGTTCCTTTTTGTTTCTCCGCCAAGCGACAGATGATCTCATCTCCAGCAGCCTACAGCTGCCTCACTGCCAACGCGCCAGCTACACTGAACCCTAACTGAACTTTCTGAGCTCCCTCAGCCAAGCCTCAGTCAGCAGCTTCAGTCCTGCATCTAGCCGTTGCAACCTGTGTGGAGAAAGGGACAAACCTGCTCCAAGGAAAGCTCTCTTTGACTTCTCTCCAAGGAAAGCTCTCTTTGACTTCTCCTTGAGTGTTTGAATCCTCCCCTGTCACCTGAAACTTAATCAGAGCATTAGAGTAGCAAATCAAACAGCATATCAAATATCAGAAGCAAACATCAGCAAATCGGATACGATCAGACGCTCTGACCACGTCTGACAGTGAAATTTGAATTAAAGTGATCGGTCACCGGACCGATCCAGAGTGTGTGGATAGGTCACCAGACCGATCCACTGCCTCGCTGGGATTCCCAGCTCTCGCAGCTATACACGCCTGATCGGTCACCAGACCGATCAGGGTGAAGCCTGATCGGTCACCAGACCGATCAGAATGTATCCTGATCGGTCACCCAGACCGATCAGGGCAGATGAACAGTGATTTAATCAGATCCAAGATCCCTGATCGGTCACCGGATCGATCCAGGACTTGATCAGCAAGGGAACTCACTCACCTTGCTCCCTGATCGGTCACCAGACCGATCAGGAGCAAGATCAAGGGAAACACTACTCCCTGATCGGTCACCAGATCCGATCAGGAGAACACAGTAGGTTCTCAACCTCACTGTGTGCTCCCTGATCGGTCACCGTCCGATCAGACATAGCTGGATCGGTCACCAGACCGATCCACTCAGGAGCAGCGTGCCAAGTCCCTGATCGGTCACCAGACCGATCCAGAGACTCAACCTAGCCCTCCAAGCTAAATTCATCCACCTTAGCCCTCCAAGCTAAAGATTTTCCATCTAACTCTCCAAGTTGGGAATTTGCACCTAACCCTCCAAGTTAGGACTTTTCACCTAGCCCTCCAAGCTAGGACTTTTCACCTAGCCCTCCAAGCTAGGACTTTTCACCCAACTCTTCCGAGTTAGAACATCATCCAACCTAGCCCTCCAAGCTAGGCACCTGACCCTCCAAGCCAGGACTTTTTCACCTAATTCTCCAGGATGGGAATTTGCACCTAACCCTCCAAGTTAGGACTTTTCACCCAGCCCTCCAAGCTAGGACTTTTCACCCAACCTTTCCGAATTAGGACTTTTCCAACACCTAGCCTCCCAGACTAGGATTTTCAACACCTAACCCTCCAGGTTAGGATTTTCCATCACCTAGCCTCCAGACTAGGATTTTCATTCCATGCTGATCCCGATCAGGACTTAATCATGATCACATATCATCCATACCTAGGTTAATTTTTCATTATCCTAATCCGATCAGGACTTAATCATAATAATAATCATCCCCTAACTAAAATCGTGTCAACACCAAAACACAATCAGGGCAGACTGCATCAACATTATTCTTTTTATGTATGTTTTTAATATTATGTTGTTCTTTTTTTTTTTTTTTTTTTTTTTTTTTTTTTTTTTTTTTTTTTTTTTTTGATATGTTTATAAATATTTTTGATTGGTTATTGATGCGATGTGTTATCATTTTTTTTTTCTTTTCATGATTAATATAATACATAATAAATTATATAATCAATAAATAAATGTTTATTTATGATAGTCAGACACTAAATATCAGCTGAACAATAGGATATGGGTCATAATTGTATCATATTTTATTGAGAATAAGAATTAGAGGCGTGAATTATCATGAAAACTTCTAATGTTTAACACACATAAACTTGATTGATGCTATAAGGATGAAGAAAAAGACTACTGTTAAATATTATTTTAATTAACATTTGGTTTTGTATGAGTCATTACCACAGTCATATTGTTATATGAGAGAAAATATATATTATTTAAGCAAGCTTGTCAACTAATCAAGTTGATAGTTGTAAAAGCACCAGAATGTTACCACAGCTACATCTAAGAATGAATATGATCTGGGAGCTAAAGGCTCTGTTATGAGTTCGATGAACACGTTAGTAGTTATTCGTTCCTTCATGATTTAGGAAACGATAAATATAACTTTATCGCAGTGAGAGTATTAAATTTCACTGATGTCTCATGCATATTGAATTGGAGCGAAGAGAATAATCCGCAAATTTTAAACAAATTTTATAGCTGAAGGTTATCAAGAAAAGAAATAGTAGAAGGAAAGGTAAGAAAAGAAGCTGGTGACTGCTGCAAACCCAATAAGAAAAAGAAAGAAGTTGAAAAAACCTAAAAAGTTGACTGCTATAACTGTGACAAGAAGGGCCACTTTGCTCGGGAATGTATTGAGCCGAAAAGGTAGATCCATATTTTTCTTCTTTTCATGAGCTTTATGTTGCTAGTTCAGCGTTGTTAGCTAATTAGTATCCTTTGTAGATTATAGATTCAGGAGCAACGAACCATGTAACTCGTGATCGAGCTATATACGTAGAGTACCATTGGGTACCAGCTAGCAATAAGTGGATATATGTCGAAACAATGTGAGAATTGAAGTCAAAGAAATTGACAGTTGCAAACTCAACCTTCATTTGGATGTACCTTATTTCTGCTTGAAGTCCTGTATGCTCCTAAGATTCGACAGAATCTGGTTTCCGTTAATTGTTTTCTTGAATTGGGTTATTGTATGAACTTTTATAGTCATCATGCAGAACTGAAAATTAACTCTGTGTTAATTGGGTATAGTTATGTTTAAATGGTTTCATGGTTTTTGATGTAAAACCAAATGTTAATTGTGAAAATAATGGTTGTTTTTCAAACATTGCTCTTACTAGCGATGCTGATGTTAATGATGCAGTTTGGCAAGCTAGATTAGGATATATGGGACAAGAAAGAATGAATAGATTAACCAGAGAGAGTCTGCTCGGCACTTGTGCTAAAATTAACTTGTCTATATATGAGCATTGTCTTGCTGGAAAAACAACTAGGAAACTATTTGATAAGGCTATTAGGGCTGAATCACCATTGCAATTGATTCATTCGGATATTTATGGTCCAATGAATGTGAAGGCTAGACATGGAAGTTCTTATTTCATTACATTTATTGATGACTTTACGCGTTTTGGTCATGTGTATTTGATTTCTTATAAATCTGAAGCATTAGATTGCTTCAATCGTTATTTGAACGAAGTTGAGAATCAATTGGAACGTAAGGTTAAAACCTTTCACACTGACTGTGGAGGTGAATATTTGTCTGATCAGTTCAAGACAATATGTAATGTAAAAGGGATTATTAGACAACTAACTATCCCTGGAACTCCATAGCAAAATGGAATTGTTGAAAGAAGAAATCGAACTCTTCTCAAAATGGCTAGATCGATGATGGCTCAAGCTAGTTTTTCTATTTCCTATTGGGGAGACACATTATTAGCTGCAACTTATATATTTAACTGAGTGTTTTCTAAATCTGTTCTATCTACTCCATTGAACTTTGGACAGGTAGAAAATCAGATTTGAGTAATCTGAGACCTTGAGGGTCAGTTGTTTATATTCATGACAAAACTCATAAATATGAAAAATTAGGACCCAAGGGTAGAAAGTGTATCTTTGTAAGATATTATAATACCTTTAAAGATTATGTATTCATCGGTGAGCAACAAGATGGAACCATCTCTGAAATAGAGTCATGAGATGCTACTTTTCTTGAAACTGAATTCCCAACAAGAGGTGAAGTTGATAAATCGATTCTTCTATTGGCAATAGAGGAGAAGGACACCGTTCCTTTATTAACGAATCAGGAATCATAGGAGATGCCTGAATCTGGTCAACCTAGTAGGAGTGAATTGCCTATGAATTAATCAGTTTCTCAACAGTCTAACCTACGTAAAGTAGTCGTCAGATTATTTCTCGAAGAAGATTTAACATTGAGAATGAGACATTAATGATTCTCCCAGTTGATGATGAGGAACTCGAACAATTGAGGAAGCATTGAAATGCTCAGTTAAGGAAAAATGAAAAATTGCAATGGATGAGGAAATGGAGTCCATGAGAAAGAATCAAGTTTGGGACTTAGTCGATCATCCTCTAGGTTAAAGGGTTATTAGGAATAAGTGGATTCTCAAAATTAAGAGGAAAGAGGATGGATCGATTAATCGATACAAAGCTCGTTTAGTTGCAAAAGGATATACTCAAATGGAGGATATTGATTTTGAAGAAATATTCTTCCCAGTTGTAAAGTTTGTGTCAATACGTGTCATCCTAGCTATAGTAGCACATTTTAACTTATATTACATCAAATGGATGTAAAGATGATTTTTCTTAATGGTAATCTTGACGAGAAAATCTATATAACACAACCAGAATATTATATAGTTGAGGGCCAAGAGAATAAAGTATGTAGACTTAAGAAGTCTATGTATGGGCTAAAACAAGCCTCAAGACAATCAAACATAAGATTCAATGAAGTCATTTTATCTTATAATTTTGAAATGATCAATGATGATCATTATGTTTACCTAAAGAAGGAAAAAGGAAAGTTTATCATTTTTTCATTATACGTTAATAATATGCTAATAGTTTAAAGTAATTTAAAGTTTGTGATAAAAGTCAACTCTTGACTTTCATCACAATTTGATATAATAGATATGGGAGAAGTTGAGTATATCTTAGAAGTGTAGATCGTTCGTGATCGATCAAAAAGACTTTTAGATTTATCCCAAGAAACTTATATCACTAAGATGCTACAACACTTCAATATGTCAGATTGCAACATTGAACAAACACCTACAACAAAAAGTAATATTCTGAACAAAGGTATGTCTCCCAAGACTCCTGAAGAGATAGGCAAAATGAAGGAAAAAAAATCATATGCCAGTGTCATTGATAGTTTGATGTATACTATATTGTGTACTCGTCCCGATATATGTTATGCTATCAGCTTAGTTAGTCATTTCCAATTAAACCCAGGATTGAGACACTGAAAAATGGTGAAAAGGATCAAAGCTGATCTTGAAGAGCTATACAAATGCATATTCGACAAAAGACCTTAATAACAGAAAATCCAAATCTAGCTATACCTTCTTACTAAATGGTGGTGACATCTCACGGAACAACAAGAAACAGACTTATGTAGCACTGTCGAAATAGACTTGTGTAGCCCTGTCAAAATAGGCTTGTGTAGTGTTGTCGACAATGAAAGTTGAGTATATGGCTCGTGCAGTTGTTACACAAGAAGTTATCTGGTTAAGAAAGTTCTTGATGCATTTGAGGATTGCTGACGATAGTGGGAGTCCTGTTACAGTGTACTGTGATAATCAAGCTACTATAGCCTTTTCTAAGGATCTCAAATATCACAGTAAAGGTAAGCATAAGGGATATTGTTGATAAGAAAAAGATAATTCTTGAGTATATCCCTATACGTGTTATGCTTGCAGATCCTTTTACTAAGTCATTGACTAAAGCATCATTTCAAGAACATGTTAAGTCTTTGGGATTTCAAAAATTATAATACAATTGGTTATATATGAAATGTCATGATCTATTCAGTATAAATGTATTTGTTACATTTGGATAAAAGTCTCGATGAGCATGTTGGCAAGTTAAGATTGGTCTACTCACATGGACAATTATCTCTATTTGTTAAGTATAAATAGAGGTAAGACTATTACTTATGAGATAACTTATGTAGTTATAAATAGAGATATACTCATAAGTTAGGGTCACCTTGGTTTTTGTATCAAGATGAGAGCATTTATGTAATGATCGGAGTAAATGAACCCACCATTTACTGAATTTACTGAAAGCCAGATTGGAATTCATAAGTTGAATTCAGGATTAAACATTAGATATGTCTAGATCGAAATTTGTACGATGTTAAATATTTGATAAAAACATGCACTCTTTTTGGTAAACAGAAAAACATCGTAGCATGTGGTTCATTCCACATGTGCTATAACGACAATAAGGGTAGTAGGAGAATGAATCCCTGCTTCTCTACTATGTGAGACCCTTGAGATTATAAGTTAATCTCAATCTTATCCTAAGTGACTATTTAGCTATCTACTTAAAGTTTTAATTAGTGTCTGCTACTTTAGTGTGTATCCTATTGACTATAGATGATTCGATCTATGGAGCATAACTAAGAAAGTGACTGATTAGAATGAATAGATTCTAGCTAAAAATGAAGATTAAAATTGATTTACATCTGGGTACTTATTCACTGGTCGACCAGTTATATTTTTTGTTGAGTACTTAAAATATATTTGTAAATAAATGTATTAATTAGAGATGTTAAACATGCTCTTGATATAGTAGTCATATGAGAAATTAGAGATGTTCATATTGATGTAAATATTTAATCTGGGGTAAATTAAGGCAAATAATTGATGTCTCAAATTCATTCTACAGAGCAGCTAAGTTAAGTATAACAACTTTCTTAGTAGTAATTACTCAATGTGCTTGCTATCGCACGAATCATTTTCCCTAGAGTATGAATTGAATGCTCTTATATTGTCTTTGTGATTTTCTTACATAGTTTTGTGACTAGATGACCTATATGGATTGACTTAGACGAGTGGGAGATGTTGGAGTTATAGGAAGATGAAGAGGGCACCTCTTCCACTTCATCTTCCAACCCATTCATATTCCTCCATTAATGGAGGAAGGAAGAGACCTTCTACCCCCTATATATATTTTTTCTTCCAAGGCAAAGGGGAGGTGAATAGAAAGGAGGTGCAATGGGTGTGCATCCAAGCAATGAGTTCATCGGAAGAGACAAGCTATGTGTGAGGTCTATGTAAGGTCAATGAGAAAGGGTTCGTCCTGTGTATGTAATGTCTTTGTGCAAGGTTCATCTAGGTGCATAAGAGAAAAAATGGATTGTTGCGAAGAACATTCAAGATTGGTTTGTCCAATTACAGAAGAGGGATTTGATTTGTGAACCTTGAGAGACGGTTCGCTTTTTGTGATCATTTTTCACCAATGACAATTTCTTCGATACAACGTTCTTCACCAGTTTCTTCTCCAAGATCGTTGTAAGTGTTTACTGTTTTGATTTTGTATTTTATGCTAGAGATCTAACAGTCTGGACGCCGCTCGAGAGACCGTCATAGAACGTGGGCGGCCATGTCCGGTCAACCACGAAGTCATGCTCACTTATAACTCGCACAGAGGCAATAGTTAGACACCGCTCAGTAATGGAGCGTGAGGCACCACGTCCAGTTTGCCGTGAAGTTGGCGGGTGCGTGGGAACATGCTCACTTATAACTCGCACGGGGACGAAAGTTTGGATGACGCTTGGTAGACCCTAATGGAGTGTGAGGAGCCCACGTCCGATCGGCCACACAGTCGGCAGATGCGTGGGAGCATGCCCACTTATAACTCGCATGCAAGCAAGAGTTTAGACATCGCTCGGGCAACTATAATGGAGCGTGTGGCGTCATGTCCGGTTTGCCACAAGGTCGGTGGGTGCGTGGAGCATGCCCACTTATAAATCGCACAGAGGTGAGAGTCTGGAAGCCACTCAGGAGACCTTAATGGAGTGTGACATGCTCAAGTTCAGTCGGCCACGAAGTCAACGGTTGTGTGGGTGCATGCCCACTTATAACTTACAAGGAGCCGAGAGTCTAAACGTCGCTTATGCGACTATAATGGAGCATGGGGCGCCACATTCAGTCTTCCTCAAGGTCGGCGGGTGCATGAAGCATGCCCGCTTATAACTCTAACGGAGGTGAGAGTTTGGACGTCGCTTGGGAGACTCTCATGGAGTGTGGGGAGCTCACGTCAGATCAACCACAAAATCAGTGGGTGCATGGAAGCATACCCACTTACAACTTGCACGGAGGTGAAAGTCTGGATGTTGCTCGAGAGACCATAATGGAGTGTGAGGCGGCATATCCGGCTTGCCGCGAGATTGACGGGTGCATGGGAACATGCCCACTTATAACTCATATGAAAGCAAAAGTCTGGACGACGTTCAGAATACCCTAATAGAGCATGAGAGCCCACGTCCGGTCGACCACGAAGTCGGTGGGTACGTGGGAGCATGCCCACTTATAACTTGCTGAAAAGAAAAAGTTGGGATATTTGATCGGACGGCCATGAGGAGCATGGGATGCCACGCTCGACCGAGCACAATCGTTGAGTTTGTGGGCAAATACACTTTAACTTGCTGAAAAATAAGAGTATGAGAGAGTTTATTCGCTGAGCTGGGCTATTTTTGGGGAAAATACTGGTTGAATGATTACTTTAGCATTCCTAACAGAGTCTCTATCTCTAGAATTTTGGCCGATTGACCATTTGAAATTTTGTGGTCAAATGACCCATTTAGAAATACTAGTCTGGATTCAATCTTGAATTCATTGGCCGATCAAATTTAGATTGAGCTTCACTCTAAATTGTTTCTTCTTGCCGATCAGACTTGGAGATGCCAATTTGCTTGGAATTGACCACATTTTAAGAGTTTAATGGAATCTACTTGACTTTGGCCAATGGGAGATGCCAAATTTAACACTTGATTGGAATTCTATCTTGAAGGCGACCTTGATGCCTACTCGATTATTTAATTGGTATTTGATTGAGTGCTCATTTGCGGGTCGGATGTAGGCGCTCGAAGCCTATCGGATTTTGGAAGCTCCTATCGAATTTACTTTATCATATTTGCCAATAGAATAATTGGACTTTAAACTTTGTCTTTTTTTATATTGGCCAATTCATTGGTCTTGCCATATAAATAGAATCTAAATTGTACCAACTTAAATGTGTCAAACATTGCCAATCGGATGTACATTCGGTTGCCAATCAACATTTTGAACTACCGATGACTGATTGACATTAGTTGACCGATTGATCCTTTAGAAATATTGGTTGATTTGCGATTTAAAATTTCTAACCAAATGATCATTTAAAGAATATCAACCGATTGATCCTTTAGAAAATACCGATCGATTGGCTATTTGAAAATATATTGGTCGAGTGGCCATTAGAAATGATCATACAACATGAGGTATATATTTTGAATTTAAATTCTAAAATTTAAATTTAGACTTACCCCGTACTTGAGTGACTAATCTCAAATGGTCGAGCTAAATTAATTTAAAAGAGTCACATGAATAAGCTTAGAATGTATCCATCTGAATTGCTAGTCGGCATTTTTCCTATCCGGACTTTGATGGCCCTTTTGTCGATAGAGTAATGTATCTTACCCCTTGGAGCTGCTTTGCTTGGATTGTTATGGCCAAACGAGCATGTGAAACCTGATCTATTTGACCCTTTGCTCCCAATTGAGACCAAGTAAATTTTGCCACTTCCAAATGTGACTGAAAATTATATCTCCTGTTGCTGCCAATTTTGACTGTTACTTTTGACTTTGCTTTTTTGAATTTGATGGGACTTTGCTGATTGAACAATGTTCTGTTTGACTTTTTGATGGAGCTCTGCTTGGGCTTCGTCGATCGGATGACACCTTTTCCTTCGATAAGCCTTTGGATGATCAACTTGCGTTGCTTGAGATTTGAATGGAGTTTACCGGTCATACTCTACCAATTAATGCTTCGGAATGGAAATGGAGCTATGACAATATTCAGATTTGAATTTAGTTGGCTCTCACTGTTGTCAATCTGAAACTCAACAGTTAGAGTGTCATTGATTGGCTTACTGATTGATTTTTGTTGACTGAGAATTTTCCTTTGCCGGTTGAAGTTGACTGCAATTGGTTGGACTTCGCTAGTTTGCATTGCCGATCGGATGTTGATTTAGCATCTTGATGTTCTGATTTTTACCAATCAGGATTTGAGTGGATAGGAATCGGCTTTATCAAATTTTAGTTCGGGCGTCCAATCGGACATGGCCAAGTGAAGCTGCCAGTCGGACATTTGAAAACTATCTTTTGACTTAATACTAGAGCCAGTTGGATCCCTACTAAAACTCATTTATATTTAAATTTGATCAGCATTCTTATCTCCGAGTTTGTCTATTTAACTTAGAAGCTATCGCTCAGAGCTGTCAATGGAAAACTAAGCGTCTATCGTCACTCACCTAACTAATCTTTGACTTGGAATTTACTTTCACTTCAAATTGTCAATCGATATCTTCTCATTTTGACCATAAAAGCCGATGAGATTTTCCTTAGGCGAGAAAACATATCATATGATTAAAGAAGATAAAATAAAATGTAAAAATGAAATTAATGAGAGGAGCCTTCAGATTTGGAAGTTACCCTTTTATGTTGCTTAATATTGAAGTGGAGGATTTTTGACTCCCATATTATGCTTAATGATGTTCTATTTGTAGAAATTCATTGGGGTCACGGTAATGACAGAAAGTTTTTCGACGTAGCACTCTTTACGTTCAAGATTGGGCGTTATACCTATAGACGACGTCAAATTTGATTCTGTCCGAAAGCGGTGAAGAGAGGAGCGTCGGTGATATGACTTGAATATTGACCAAATCGCCATGATCCAGAGGGAAGCAGGTAGGACTGCCGGAGCTGGCCCGTCGTTGGAAGTACCTGCAAAGAGATCGGGGTGCCCCAACTTTACATTCCGACACTCAAGTTAGACCTCTATCAAATGAAATAGATAAACAGTATAAGAGAATGAAAAAGATAAATAGTATTAAAGACTAATGAGAAAGTAAATAGAAGTGGGTTATCTCAGTCTTTTCCCATGGGAGCAAGTTTTCAAAAAAATTCCTCTCCTTTTTCTTGACACCCGAGAGTAACTTATATAGCAAATACCTCTGACAAGCTGTCCCATTGATAATAAAGAAGATGTCATGTCTAACTGACAAAAAGTCATATTACACATATCTTAGAGATCTTATGTAGATTGTTCTGTCCTATAATACTGTCACAAATATCATATCGTACTTTATGGCATATTATGTCATATTATACTGCTCATATCACATCAATCTATATACGAGGTTGTTTTGGTATTTGAGCCTAAAAAAGATGTCGGGGTCGGAGTGAAGGTGAACCGAAGCATTCGTCAGCTATGCCGATAGGACAAGTACTGAAGATCAACTTTCAACCGCAAAGAACCTCAGGTTGATAATCAGTTGAGAAGATCGGCGAGTTGACCGTCCACCGAACCAGTCGGCGGGTCGGCCGTCGGCCGGGAAGGTCGGCAGGTCGGCCGTCGGCCGGCAAAGTCGACTGGTCGACCGTTTTGCCGGAGAGATTGATCCTTATTTTCACCCAGCTCGAGGTGTCGTTCTTAACCTTCTCTTCTCCTCGGGAATCGTCACTGTTCATAAGGAATAAATCATCTAAGTTCCAATTTTTCGATGATTCTAAAAGCGATAGGATTTGGATTCGGTGTAAATCCAGAGCGAATAGATTTGCTAAATTTCAGCTAAAAATCTCCGTTAAAATTCTATTTGTTGGATTTCGTATCACGATGGTTGCACGTGACACTATTAGCGTTATTAAATACTTCGACGATGGGCTTTTGTGTCTACAGAAATTGTTTGCTCGCGTGTATAAAACGAGACGAGCTGTTGATTAGGGTTTTGGATTTTTGCGTCGGCGCGAACTCCAGGGCGTAGCAGTGAGCAATGGGCGTCTTCACCTTCGTGTGCCGCGGCTCCGGTAGCGAATGGAGTGCGAAGCAGCTCTCCGGCGACCTCGAGGCCTCGGCTGCTTCGACCTTTGATCTCCAGCGGCGGCTTGTCCATGCGGTGCTCAGCGTTGACTCTTCGGGCGGCGTCCAGTCATCCTTCTCATTGGTCTCTCCGTCGTCAGCCGTCTTCCAGGTGAGATATCTAGAGTTGATCTTTCTGTTGACTTACTCCAATCGTCGATCCAATCAAATTATGCTTTGTTTTCAATGTTCGATTGTCGTTGTTTTTACTATATTCTGATAAGATTTAGATGGATTCTTTTCATAAAGTTGGAGATTTGGAATCAAAAGTACGATGCATTGAACTCATTCAGTAAAAGTTGAAAGCATAACTTGTCTTTTTATTAGCATTAATTGGGTAAAAATGGTATATTTAAAAGAAGCAGAAGCGATTCAGAAATCCAATTTGTTGGGAGATTTTCTCTTCTTGGTTCTTTTGCATTCACTGCTAATACATTGTACTGTTTTAATTTGGATGTCATGAATCTGTAACCTAACCTCAAATTCGTTTGATATATCTTTTGTTTGCAGATTTGGAATTTTAAGCACGCAGAAATGGAAACTTAGAACAATTTTTTAATGACAATACATACGAAAACAATATCTTTAAAGAAAAGGTACATAGGAAGTCAATTTGCTGAAAGATTTACTCTGAATGGTGCCCTTCAGTTCATCCAGGGGAAATAACCTTATCTGCAAAAAGATTGCGACATCTAAATTTAAACATTCGTAGGTGTTCTTGAGAATGTTGGTTACTGTTGTTTTAATCTTATTTGGTGAAATTTTAGGTTTCTAGAGCATAATAATTGATTTGTGACACTTGGTAAGCGGGTTTAGAAGGCGGGAATGGAAATAAAATCTATTTCATTTTCATTTATGATGCTTGCTATACGGGAATTGGAATCAAAATATGGATATGATACCCTTGATTTGATAACTCAACCCTCACTAGGTTATCACTAAACCCATAAACCCCTCAATCAAAATTCATTACCATTTCCATTGCCGAATATATACCAAGCGCCCCCTTAGTTATATCTCAATTAGATGATAGAATGTGAGAAAATATGTTGTGGACCTATCCTAAGAAATGAATTTTCTGTTATTGTAAAGAACAGGGAGAATAAAGATATATCAATATATTTATCATTAAACAATGATTTAAAATCATTGATTTGAGTATTACTATTAATATATCGAGCTGAATGAAGGGATAAGGAAATATTAATAAGTAGAGGGTACTAAAATCTGAGGGCTGCCAGCTTAACTATAACAATGAGGGCATTTTTAATGAAAGTGAAATAGAAAAATGTGTTTTGTTTGGCATGATTGGCATTGAACATGTATACTTGTTAACTATCTATGGTATTACTGATTTTGTTGAAATATTTTTATAATGCTAATTTGATACCATGAATTACTTTCTTTTTGCCACTACCACAAGCATTATTTTGTTTGTGAGATTGAACTTCACCTCACATCCCTTTAAAGTTATAGCACTGCCGAATGATCATGACTATCTGCATTCTAGTTCGAGAATAGAAAAAGTATAAATCCTCTTTTTTCAACATCTCCTTCCTTGAAAGACTCGAGCATTTCTTTACCTGTACAACCTTGTTAGTTTTTTTTATCATATTTTTACATCCTCTAACTATTTGATGTCTAAACAATTGGCTCCCATGATATCTAACTCTTTGCATTTATCATATTGTTGCTTCGTGTGTATTTTATATGAACAGGTAATTATCGGCGGCGGAGGTGGTGGTGCATTCACCTGTGGCGGTGCTCCTCCAGGAGGCGCAGTTGCTGGTTCTGGTGGTGGTGCGGCCGCTGCTCCAGAGGCGCCTCCTGCTGAGGAAAAGAAGGAAGAGAAAGAGGAGAGTGACGAAGACATGGGATTCTCCCTCTTTGATTAGTTTGGATTCCAAAAACATTTCTGTTCTGTTCTGGTTATTATGTTTTGGGAGATTTATCGATTGCTATGTTACAATGACTCAGTTTTATTGGACAACACTAAATCTTTAATCTAATGGATATAAAACCTGGATCCAGTCACGTTGAATCTAAATTTGTAATTCATTTCATTATTAATTAAAATTGGAGTATGTACTTATTCATTATCTCAAATTTAATATTAAATTGATGATTTTGAAATTAAATATTTAAAAAGATTCTTATAATTTTAAAATTAGATGTTTATTTTTTTAGTTTTAAATTTTAAAATTAATAATTTTAATATTATATAATGGTAGACTTAATGGGAAAGATGAGTCATAGGAGTTTTTTATTTTAATATATTTTTTAGTTCTTATAAATTTTTAATTTTTTTAGTTTAAATATTATAATCTAAATGGGATGATAACTTTGGGACTAATTTTTTTAATATGATATTTTTTTCCCTAAAATCTCATTCGATGATGTCAAAATATATTTTTTATTGTGAAAAAAAAATCTGATTTTCAAACAGTAGCATTAGGAGTGATAAAAGACGATTTGCTCGCCTCTAGCATCCTCGCCTCTAACATCCTTGCCAATACGTTCTAGGATCAATGCAGAGAAGATAAATCACGAAAATTATTAGCTCGAATGTTGTGATTAATACGTAGAGAAGATGGACACACTAATTTTATTAGATTTTGATTGCAGATTTCATGATGATAACACTCACATATTAATTATCTGTCAATTCTATTGGGAAAAAAATCTGGATTAGGTGGATGTTATAATTGGTCGATGAAATAAATGAAATATATGTTAAATGTTCATTATATTGTTAAACTTATAAATTATTATGTAGAAAAATAAATATAATATTTAAATGCCGTTTTGTTTGATTTTTCAGTGAGATTGTGACAATGATGAAGATCACATGATCTTCTGTTTTTAGATTTAGTAATCAGTAGATTGGATTGAGTTATTATTAGAAAAAGATCAAAGATAATCATAAATTAAATGAAGACGATTTGTGTGGATAAGCTTTGAGAGTTAAATATTTATATATCTAGTCAATTTTTTATTTTTAGAAGTAAACTATTTATTAGCGTCCTTTTGCCACACAGTGTGTCCTCCCCATTTTCAACAAAATAAACTTGTCGGTATTTTTACCGAGCAAAAATCTTGAATTGAAGCGAAGAAGGAGAAGAAGAAAGAATCGTCGAGAATTTGAAGCGAAGAAGGAGAAGAAGAAAGAATCGTCGAGAATTTGAAGCGAAGAAGGAGAAGAAGAAAGAATCGTCGAGAATTTGAAGCTCTTTTATTTTAAATAAACATGTACTTGAGCATATTTTCTTTCTTTTGATCAATCTTCGGATCAACGAAGACTAAGCATGGCGTTGCAGATCGGAGAGGGAGAAGGACCTCGGTGATCGAAATGGCCGCTTTCCGACGAGCCCGCCGCCGGCAAGGGGAGGAAATGGCCCCAACACGCCGCCTTTATGCTCCTCCTCTATCTCTTCCTCTTCCTCCCCCTCCTCGTCGGCCTCCTCCACGGCGTGCGCGGGCGACAGGATCGGCGGCAATGCCGGGCAGAGGAGCGAGGCGTACGACGCCCGCCGCATCTTGCTCATCATCAGCACACGACGGCGCTTGTTTAAGGGGTTCTCCGGCTTGGCGACGTCGTTAGCGGAGGCGCCAGCGACGTCGACGAGGCTGGCGAAGGACTTGGACTTCCCTGTGAAGAAATTGGACAAACCTCGCCTGCGCCGATTTAGGGCAAGAATCAATTAGATCATCAATTTGGGGAAGAACGATAGCAATCAACCGGATCTATGGAAGGAGAAGCTTACTTAACGGGAAGCGCATCTTCCAGAGAATCCAAGGATCCCAAAGTCCCAACTTTTCGCTTGCTCTCCACCTCCTCCTCCTCGCCGTGCGCTGAACCCGATGAGGAAGAGGAAGCGCAGCCGATGGAGGAGCTCGATTCCTCCTCCTCCTCCCCCGCCGCCGCCTCCCCATCTAATCCGAACTCACCCTGTTTCCTCATCGCTATCGCCGGGTCCGCCTCCTCGCCGTGGAAGTAAACCGGCAAGCTGGTCACGCGATCCTTCAAGTTAACGGTAGGATAAACCAACGGTGACATCTTTCTAGGTCCTTCGGATCTTATTGCTCTTCTCACTGCTTCCTCCTAGTTGAATCCTCTCCGAGGCGCCCCTTTGATCGCGAATCCCGTTACCTGCCGTCGATCGGAGGCAGGCGGAAGACTGACCTGAAGTAACGGCGGCGATCCAGCGCTTCGTTGGGATCGATGATCCTAATGGCGATCGGCGAGAGAAAAAGGGGAAGAAGAAGGGAAGAAGAAAGGAGAGAGGTCGCCGACTTATAGACAATAGATAAGGAAAAGAGGAACGGCGCCAACTCGTTTCCCATGGCGTTTCCTCCTAGTGAAACGACTTTCCGCATGACATCTACCTAACTAATTAGCATTTTTTTTAAACATCCACACATAACACATTTTTAAAAATAATTATTTTCAATAAATATAATCAAAATAACATGAAAATTTTACAAACTTTTTAGAAATATTTGATAATATTTTTATTAAATGACAAAATACTCTCAATATTATGATTTCACAACTAATATTTCCAATTTAAGATTGAAATACCTATATTGCCTTTTATAATTATCAATTAAATTGTTTGTTTATGAATGGAGATAATTAATTACAAATATGGAAGACATTAAACATGAAAAAAATAGAATTAGTCTAATTTTGATTACTTTCTTTGAACACAAAAAATTAAGTTTACCCATGAATTATTATGCAAAAGAATAATCTTCATATTTATTTATCAAACCAATTGTAGCAAAAGAGAATATACATTAAAAAAAGTTAAGTGCAAAGGTGAAATTAGTAACTTTAAGAAATAATGTATTTTACAAGTGAGTCAAATTTTGTCATCCATTTATGTATATAATATTATGTCATTTTCCAATTCTATCTTTTAATCTTTATTCAATCTTTATGATAAAGATGTTGACATTTTTAAATTCGAAGAATCTCAACCACCAAAATCATATAGATGAAATTAATACATATTGAATTCTTTTGCTTGTGGGACACAAACATGAAACAACTCTAGACGGTCAAAGTGCAAGATTAATCACGCAAAAAATTCCTAGTTGATAGAATATTGAATTTGTAATATTTTTAGAAAATATGTCATAGCCATAATGAATAAATACAAACATTGATATTGAATGATATTCTTGTGGTTCATAAAGTTAATATTTCACAATGAAGCATCAAATCCTACTTTAATAAAGTTCAACAAAGTTAATATATGCCCCGGAACATTGGCCTAGTAGTTAGGCCTTTAAAACGGTTAATCAAATCTTTAATGGTTGAATCTCAATTATGACGCACTATAAGAATTTTTCTCCGGTAGAATGACAACTCTAAGAACACTACCCGTTTGGATGAGCCTCTACAAATGCTTTCAGATTTATCCTAATGGCCGGTGAGAAAATTTCGTGTGGTCAAACCGATACAGGACCAACATCGGAGTACCCAAGTTTTAACGGGTCATAATTTTGACTTGGGACTTGAAATTAAGCTCTGTTAGCGCTCATGCATGCAGAATTTAAAAATCTGTGTTTGTTACCGGGAAACCTGTTATCCGGAAACTCATAACCACCAACATTTGAGCCTAAAAAAACACCGTTAAACCTTTTCTAGAGTCTCAGAAAATCTTTTTGCTATTTTTAGTAATATTGTTTTTATAGTATTTAGAATATTTTTGATATTTCAGATATTTGTGTGTTAGAGTTTGTCTATATCAACATTCTATTTTGTTAATTTATTTCTATTAACAAATTTCATTTTTTAGTGAGATTTCTTTCTTTACAAGATAGAAATTGAGTTCTATATATTAGGATTTCTAGTCCAAAAATCTAGAATCTATATAAACACTTATTTAGTTGCTTAAGGATTAATCCTCTATTATTAACAAAGTTTTTTTATTAGTTTCTCTTTGTCTTGGAGATTTCTCTTCTTACATTCTCCTCAATTTGGTCTTCTCGGTAATTTATAGGATAAGTGCTATCCTATCCGGTATTAGTTGGTATCAGAACCGGTAGTGTTTGATTGAAGAAGTCGAGCATCAGATCCAATGGAAGGTCATCATAGTCGTGGTCATAGTCATGACCACAACAACATATAGGTTCCGATTGAGGAAGTTAGCCACAGTGACCATAGTGTTTATGAGTTGATGATTGAGAATTTACATAGGCAAATTGCATATTTAACCCAACGACTAGCAGAAGAGATGCAAATGCATGAAGATGCTAAGATCTCAGATCACGTATATGAGTTTACCTTCATGAACCCTTATCGCCAATGGACTATATATCAGGAACATCATAGTCGGAAGGAGCCCTATGGAGACCTTGGTTTTCAGGTTGATCCACCAGAATTTTCTAGTACGATACAAGTAGAGAGGGCGTTGATTGGATTAACGAAGTGGAGCGAATCTTCGACTATAAACAAATTTCGGATGGGATGAAGGTGAAATTGATTGCCATCAGACTGAAGGGGCGAGCATCGATGTGGCGGGAACAAATGTGACGCTGACGGGATAGATAGGGAAAATCCCAAATAACTAACTAGGAGAAGATAAAGAAGGAAATGAGGAAATACTTTTTTCTTTTCGGCTACACCCAAACTCTATTCTAGTGACTTCACTCGTTAAATCAGGGCATGAGATCGGTTGATGAATATATGAATGAGTTCTTCTAGTTGGTTTCCCGAAACGGATGATCAGATCGTGGCACAATATTTAGGGGTTGCACTTGGCCTTACAAGATATCCTCAACCTTCATTCGTTGTTGACGGTTTCAGAGGCATAGGGCGAATCAATCCTGAAGGATTTAAGTTAGAATTTAACTTATTTCTTCATGTATGTCAAAAATTGAAAATCATGTTATAAGACATAGGTTAAGAGAGAGGATGCATGTTTATGCTTCTTAGTATACTATGCTTCTAATTTTCAGTTGTTATATTTGTGTCTAACTTAAACATATTGTCACACATCAAAAAGGGGAAGATTGCTGGTACAATCGACCCAAGTTTGATCGGGTAGATCATGATTTTGATGTGTGTGTCAATATAATTAAGTTATGTTTTCATGTTGATTTGATGTGTGTTTGAGTCTGCAGGACTTGGTGAACCACACATGAGGAAAAATAGAGTGAAGCATCCAAGGGACGAGAGCCGAAGGAAGAGAGCTTCAAAGGGCAAGCCGAGAAAGTAAACATCAAAAGGCATACACGGAGGATGGCATGGAGATGAGCCGCGGGCTTGCGTGCGCATCCAAGGGACGAGAGCCGAAGGAAGAGAACTTCAAGGGGCAAGCCGAGGAAGTGGACTTCAAGGCATACGTGAAGGATGGACTCCGGAGAGGTCGAGAGTGAGCTTATAAGCAGGGCAATTGACTGGAAAGGGAATTAGTCGACTGGCATTGCTGAGAGTACACTGTAGCAGTCGACTGGTAAGGGAACCAGTCGACTGATCTTTCTGTAAGGTCGAACAACATGTATCAGTCGACTGGTCTGGGGACCAGTCGATTGGTCTGTTCAAAATCCAGTCGACTGGTCCCCAGGGCCAGTTGACTGGTGTTGGGGCTGAACTGTTTTCTTAATAGCTCTCTCCTCTATTTAAAGATGAGCTTGAGACTTGAGAAAGCTTAGCTATTTATTATGAAATCTTTGCTCAAGTGTTTAAGTGCTTAAGCTCTAAATCTTCTCTCTGTTGGAAACCGGATGGCTAGAGAGGGGGGGGGGGTGAATATAGCCAATCTCTTTGAACCTTTGGCACTTATCAAGATTTCTGCACTCAACTTATCAGTAGCATAGCGGAAGAAGCAAAGGAAAAACGAAGCAGTGCAGTAAACTAAAGACAGAAATGAAAGCAAACAAAGACAGCTACCAAGATCGCTAACAAGAGGGTTTACAAGGTTCGGGGATAACTTGCCCCTACTCCTTGGCGTGCCCTTAAGGTGGGCGATCCCTTGATCGTCGGCAGATCAAGCCCCGGTGTTCACCGGATATAACGCAACCTCTTTCTCGGTGGAGAAACCTCTCCACAGCGTTTCAAACAAGAATATAGATTTAAGCTTAATGAAACACAGAGAATACTCTTACTCAGCACCTAGCAAGGACAAGAGCACAGCGAGCTTATCCCGAGCTCCACCCAGCGACGATCTCACGCAAGGACTCCCTCCTTCGTGTCTTCTCACTGTTGGACTCCAAGCTCCTTGTTCTTTCCTCCCAGCACTTACGTAAGAGTTGGTTGCTTCTCGATTGCAATTGCTTGCTCAAAGTGATGAAGACTTCAGAAACACAGCAAGCAAGTTGTGGAGAAACACAAAGCGTAGCAAGAACATCAGCAAACTCAACACAGAAAACTGTCGAACACTTCTCTACTTCAGCCGAAGTCTTCTTCTCCTTTTTGTTTCTCCACCAAGCATCAAATGACACCATCCCTGCAACTCCCAGCTGCTCATCTGCCAACGCCAGCTACCACTGAGCTATCCCTGGACTCCCTGAGCTTCCCTCAGCCAAGCTCCAGTCTCAGCTCCAGTCTGCAGCTCGGCCGTTGCAACCTGAGATGGAAAAACGGACAAACCTGCTCCAAGGAAAGCCTCCATTGACTTCTCCTTGAGTGTTTGAATCCTCCCCTGTCACCTGCAGCTTAATCAGACTGTTAGTGCAGTATATCACACAGTAAATCAAATATCAGAAGCAAACAGCAGCGAATCGGATATGGTCAGGCGCGATCAGAGCGTCTGACAGTGCAATTTGAATTAAAGTGATCGGTCACCGGACCGATCAGAGAGCCTCCTGATCGGTCACCAGACCGATCAGGCTGGGTCCAGACCGATCAGGCTCCGCCCTGATCGGTCCCCAACGCTCAATCAGAAATCGCGATTTCTTTGAGATTCTCCTGGACCGATCACCGGACCGATCCCAGGTTGTGGATCGATCACCGGACCGATCCACCCCTTTATTGGGCGATTTCTGAGCTTCGCAGTCCAGACCTCCTAATCGATCACGGGACCGATCAGGAAACATCCTGATTGGTCACCAGACCGATCAGGCTGGGTCCAGACCGATCAGGCTCCGTCCTGATCAATCATAGAGAGGAACCTGCGACACTGGACCGTTCTCCCGAACGTTCTGCACAGTGATCCTGATCGGTCACCCAACCCATCAGGAGCAGTTCCGCAAGGGAACTCAACCTCACTGTTTGCTCCCTGATCGGTCACCAGACCGATCAGGAGCCAATCAGTGGGTGAAACGAATACTCCCTGATCGGTCACCAAACTGATCAGTCATCGCTGGATCGGTCACCAAACCGATCCACGAAGGAGCACCGTGCCAACTCCCTGATCGGTCACCAGACCGATCCAGGGGGGCTCCAACCACCTTAGCCCTCCAAGCTAAGGATTTCTCACCTAACCCTCCAATTTGGGAATTGCACCTAACCCTCCAAGTTAGGACTTTTCACCTAGCCCTCCAAGCTAGGACTTTTCACCCAACTCTTCCGGATTAGGACTTTTCCAAACCTAGCCCTCCAAGCTAGACCTGGCCATCCAAGCTAGGATTTTTTCACATAATTCTCCAAGATGGGAATTTACACCTAACCCTCCAAGTTAGGACTTTTCACCTAGCCCTCCAAGCTAGGACTTTTCACCCACCTCTTCCGAATTAAGACTTTTCACACACCTAGCCCTCCAAGCTAGGATTTTCAACACCTAACCCTCCAGGTTAGGATTTTCCAACACCTAGCCCTCCAAGCTAGGATTTTCCATACCATGCCTGATCCCCGACCAGGACTTAATCATAATCATCATAATCATAATCAACCTAAACTAAAATCGATGTCAACATCAAAACAACAATCAGGGCCAGACTGCATCAACAATCTCCCCCTTTTTGTTGTTTGACAATCTGATTTTAAGTTTAGGGATTCTCAATCAATTTCTCAACTTTGGAATCATAGGGGAATCCAGATCCTCCCCCTACAACATGATCATCCTAAACTTAACCAACCAACACTCTCCCCCTTTGTCGAACACCGAAAAGGGGTCTAGAAGGGCTGTGAAGTTTAAACTATACTCCCCCTCAATCCTAGGGGTATCCCAAAACAACAAATCGATATTTGATAAGCATATAAATGACAAAATAATATAGTCATGACAAAACAAGCATATGTATCATATGAGCATGACATCATAAGCATGAAGATAGCTATGGATCAAATATGTAAATAACACTCATAGCATTAACAATAGATAACTAAAGTAGAATAACACAAGCATCAAAGTCAGGAGAAATAGGTCATAAAACAGCCAGAGAAATCACACGATGCAAGACAGATGCATCAAAGTCAAGGTACAAACAAACATGTCACTCATCATAAAAATCATCAGCCCTCTGTGTGATCATCCTCTGAGGAATCAACAATGTAAATAACGTCCTTTGGTAAAGGAATGCTGGGGGACCCACCACCAGGATATGCATGATGATACCACTCCTCATACCACGCATCCTGGAATGAGCTGATCTCGGAGACATCAGACGCTAAAACATCGAGACGGCGATCGAAAGATTGATACTCTGAGCTGACCTCCTGTTGCCAGAGCTCTGAGATATGCAACTCGTGCTCTATCAGCCGCTCTATCTCCGCAACCTGCCAGCATAGGTCAGGAGCACACCCGTCGTAATCTGTAGTATTAGCTGGCGGCCCCTGTGCATGAGCTGCTCTCGGTAGCTCCTCCTCGCGTCTGCGATTCTTCCACCTCAACCCCTGGGGCCCGAGAATAATGCCGGACTGAGCAAGCATGCGACGATCCAGACGATAATCCTGTCGAAGCATGGGCACAATGCAGCCCTGTGAAACGTCGATGCCAACCGATTCCAGCCAGGCAGTGATGATATGGCCGAATGGCATGTGGACTGACTGGGTGGATGACATGCAGTGGACGATGATGGAGAAATAGACTGAGGCCACTGGATCAAAATCTAACTGCTGTTGCATCCCGTAGAGCATCAAGCAGTGGGATGGGCGAATCTTGTCCAGATGTTTCGAAGTAGTAGGTAGAAGACAATTGGAGATGATCTTAAACAGAACATAGTCAACAGGGGAAAGGCGAAGAGCAGGAAATGTGGGAAAATCACTAGTGCTCTCACCAGAACCCCTTGGCCTGGGATGACCTAGAAAGTACTCATAGATGAAATCAGGGGTTACTTCATTGAAGGGAAACGGAAGAGGATTAGGATGGTAAGGGTAGAGAAANACCATGATCTACCGATCAAACTTGGGTCGATTGCACCAGCAAACTCAGGAAATATGCTACTGTTGATATGAAAGGCAAAAATTTATTTATCGAGGAAGACGTGAAAGAAGAGATAGTAGCAATTGGCGAACCAATGTATGAAGATGATGTTGAGGCAATCCTGATTGTCCGGAATGACCATGTGTTTTGATGTTTGGGCAAAGAGTTTAAGTTAGGTTCACCCTTATATTTGATATGTGTATTTGAGTGTGCAGGTTTGCAGGATACACAAATGACTCGGCTTGATGGCTTCGGGTCTGGTGAAGGATGGAGCATCCGAGGGACCGTGGACAAGACAACAAGGATGAGCCGAGAGAAGCGCAATTAAAGGCATACGCGAAGGATGACATTGAGACAAGCCGAATGCTTATATGCATCCGAGGGATGAGAGCTAAAGTGAAGAAGGCTTGAAGTCAACATGTCAAGACTACAATGAAGAGTGAAATGAGTCACGAGGGACCGTGGAGCCAACAACAAGGACTGAGACCGAAGGAAGCTCCAAAAGGCAAGATATGAAGGTTGGAGAGGTATCCGAGGGACGCGACGCTGATGGAGGAGCCTAGAAGGCTAGGTCTAAGTTGGTCGGGCGATAACGAGTGCTGAGTGAATGCACTCGTGGTTGAAACCCTAGGTTTAGGACTTTACCAGTCGACTGGTATGGGATCAGTCTGTACGAGATCAGATGACCTGCTGGAGGGGGTGAATAAAAGTTGTCCCCAACACGTTGGTTTTTTACTACACGGTTAGCTTACACAATGGAAATACTGATAATCAAAACTAAGCTAACAAAGGAACAAACTGTTTAACGTAGTTCGGAGATAAAACTCCTACTCCACGATTGTTCGTAAGGTGGACGATTCTGATCCGTTGGTGGATGACTCCCTAGAAAACCTCCGGCTATACTCGTGTAACTTCTTGTGGGTGGAGAAACCTCACCACAACCTCACTAAGAATACTTGAGCACTTAGACTACTAATTGACATTTAACCAAGTCCAATTTTGTCAACCTTGTTCAAGCAAACTGAGCTCTCTTAAATAGAGCTTATTGCTGATCCAGCTGTTACCAGTCGACTGGTACCAACACCAATCGGCTGCTAGCTGTCGAATTTAAATGTTACAGCCCAATATTCGAATTCAGCCGACACCAGTCGACTGCACAGAAGATCATTCGACTGATCCCTCTATCAGTCGACTGGTACCATGTAACACCCAATAATTTTCGTGAATTATTAGGAATTTTTCGAAATTTTCTGACAATTTTTCGAAATAAAAATAAAAAGAAAAAAAACGATCCAGCGGGGGTTTGATCTCGCGACCATAGGGCAAAGCAAGCCCTTAAGGGAGTTAGGGTAACCAGCTGGGCAAGGGTATTAAGCACAAAAAAGGATGAAGCGAATTAATGTTATAGGTGATTTAGCCCGTTTCATGAAGAGGTATTTAAACTTCCGCTTAAGTCACGTTAAGACCCCATTAGGGCTTTTGGAGGCTGCGCGAACAGGAGTTGGGAGGCTGCGAAAATAGGAAGAAAACAAGGGTTTTCATCCTCCTTCTTCTTCCTCTTGAGTGGAGAACCTAGGGTCTCTTCCCTAGGCCCAAGGAGTGGAAGTTCTCTCAAGGAAGAGGAAAGGAGTCCTACGTTAGGGTTTTTACCTCTATTTAGTGAGTTTTCATCAAGAAAAGGGTAAGTAAATCACTCACCTGCAATAGGAGTAGCTTCGCATGTAGTTTCTCGTTGTAGAACCATGATTTTGTGATCTAAGTGCATGCTTTGAGAATATTGTTTATTGTGTGATTTAAGTTTCTAAAGAATACATGTTTTTAATCATAGAACTTGAATTGGAGTAGATTTTTATATGTGTGATCTAAGCATGAAAGACCAAGTTCTTGAAAAGTCTCAAAAATGAGTTTTGGGTTAAGGGCACGCAAGGTGCTCGATGAAAGTTCCAAGTGAGAAAGGTAAAGTTTTGTAGTGCAAAGATTTATGTAAAAAGAAAGATAGCTTGATAAGTATAAGCATTATGAATAAAAAAGTATTTTACTTTTGTAAAGTGACATGTACCGGGCAAAAGAGAGGCCCACAGAAAGTTAGAAAGAAGCTCTAATAGGGTGCGGTGGCTAGCTACCCCGAAACCTATTAGGGATGCGCGCATTGGTACATTGATACCATGGTACAGTGTCAAGGCCTGAGAAAGTTGATTATTATTTTGAAGTATATGAGTTTATGTAAGTGTTTCAATTTCCTTAAGTGCATGTTTGGTTATGTATGTTGACATGATTATGTTATAAACATGTTAAAGAGAAAGAGCAAAGAAGTTAGTATTTTAAAGTATGTAAATGTATCATTAGTAAGTTTCAAAAGAAATCATGAGCATGCTAAGTTTGCAAGTGTTTTGATGCTAGTAAATGTTTTCAATCATGATTGAGCATGATAAGTGTAGGAAAGTTCTCATGTGCAAATATTTCCAAGTGCATGTATTTTGAAGCAAGCATTCTTTGAAAAGAGCATGTTTATCCCTTATCGTTTGGATTTGTGAGTTAGGATTTACTTACTAAGCATTTCGCTTATTAGTTGCATTTTCTTCTATTGCAGATAAAGGTAAAGAAAAAGCATAAGTTAAGGAGGCGAAAGGACTTGCATTGATGTTCAGTGGCGGCGGAACCGTGGAAGACATCTTTGGGCTAAGTCTTGTAGAACATGTGTTTTGGTGTTTTGAATTTGTAGAATGAATGACTTTGTTTAAACCTTGCATAGAGACAAAATTGGGTACAAACTCTAGTCTAGAGTTCACACATATTTTGATAGCTTATTTACTTCCGCAAAAGTCCTAATTGCAAGTTTATGAGGTTGTTTTGGGTTGCTAAAATGTTTAAAAACTAGTATAGAGTATAGAAATGGAGTTATGTCTTTGTATGTCTTGAAAGTATATGTTTTGTGGATCGTTGGAGATGGATTTCAGGTCTGAAATGAAGGTTTTCAGGCGTGCCAGTCGACTGGTTCAGAACCAGTCGACTGCCCTATCGAACAGAAAGTTTCTGTTCGATGCACCAGTTGACTGCCATGAGGCCAGTCGACTGGTGCCGGGCACAGAAAGTTTCTGTGGCCGATACCAGTCGAGTGGCTATTTAGCAGTCGACTGGTACTATTGAAAAGAAATGGTATAGAGCAGTTGGTTAGTGCTTCAGTTTTACAACTAAGAGGTCTAGGGGTTAAATCCTTGCAAAGCATATAAAATGAAAGTTTTTTTAAAAAAGTTGTTTTTGGAAAAAAAAAGGAAAAAAAATTCATAGCAAGTTAAGGGAAGTCAAGTAGTTATAACCTAAGGCTAAGAATAAGGTAAAGTTAAGGTTAAGTAAAAGTGGCGCCCGCCTTAAGGGAGAGAAGTTAAGGAAGGCGGGCCGTCACATACCAGTCGACTGATCCCACACCAGTCGACTAGTAAAACCCTAAACCTAGGGTTTCCCATCCTAAGTACACTTCACTCGTACTCGGACCCTCACGACTCACTTGACTCTTCGTCGCAGCTTTAACTCTTGCCTTTAAGCGTTCTTCGCTTTGGCTCTCGTCCCTCGGATGAATACAAGCACATGACTCATCCTCATGCCATCCATCGCGTATGCCTCGAAGTGCGCTTTCCTCGGCTCATCGTTGTTGCCTTATCCATGGTCTCTCGGATGCACCATCCTTCTCCGAACCCGAAATCATCAAGCTAAGTCTATGTGTATCCTGTAAACCTGCACACTTAAATACATCAAATATAAGGGTGAACCTAACTTAAACCCTTTGCCCAAACATCAAAACATATGATTCCACAGACCATAGATTGCGTCAACAATCTCCCCCTTTTGATATTTGAAAATACGTTTAAGTTATGAAAAATAAATAGCAAATTAACATGCTAATAAACATTTGGACTTATGTCGTCAAGGATATACCTTGGACTTACACCGCCAATGCATGTGCAATGCAATGCATAAAATCCTATCACAAGGTTGCTCCTACACCTAAACTTCCTAATGAGTTAGGATTTTCATCAATAGGCTTTTTAAGAACCACTCCAAGTCTCCTCCTACACATGGACTTACCAAGGGCTTTTTAAAAATCTATCACAAGACTCCCCCTTTGCCCATAAATCTAGGACTTCTTGCTACAAAACTCCCCCTTTACCTAAGCTCCTCATAGAGCTAGGACTTCTTGCAAAAGTATATTTGGTTTCCCACTTAAACCTAATATTTCTCCCCCTTTATCATACATAAAAAAGAACTCTAACAGTATCTCAATTATTGGATTCTTTAACCTCTAATAATCATAAACATTGTATAATAACCCCCATAAGATTATACATAAGTTTGACATCATTAGGATACTTTTCGACTTTGCTGAAAACAATTTCAGCATGTATCAGTCGACTGAGACAGTTACCAGTTAACTGATCCCTATCGAAAAATACCTCACAGAATTATCAGTCGACTACACCCTGCACTAGTCGACTAGTACTCAGAAATCAGCCTTTTAGCATTTCTGAACATAATTTCAGAAATGCATAACTAATTCCACAAATATCAAAAAAATTTCAAATTTTATGGAGACATTTGTGGTATTCGTGTCTACTTGAGAAAAATAAAAATGTATATATCTCAGATCCCAAGATCGACACAATATCCAAAACTATCTAAATGGTTCAATTGAACCTTGACCTAAAGTCCTAGTTTTGACTTCCACTTGATGTATCTGCTCATACCAAACCACAATGCATCTCTAGCATTGGTTTATATGACATCTATAAATTAAACACCAAATTATCATGCAATATGACTCCAATGTCATATTGCTTGCATGAAACACAATTCCAATGTGTCAAATCCCTAAGTTTGGGACTTAAATCCGTCTCTAAACCCTTGGCACAATCCATGGGCATTTACCATATGTCCCAAAGACTCCTAGAGCTCCCCCTCGAGCTCTTAGCTTTAGCCACCTCCCTAGATGACTTATCTACAATCATTATGTCACACCGATATATCTTCGATGATTCTTGGCCTACAAACCTAACTTTCTTAACCTTGGACACTTTATCCTTAGTTAAGGTCTTCTTCTTACCCTTAAATGACACTCCTTTATCATTTTTGGACTTTCCCTTGCTATAGTCATATACCACTCTTGCATATGACTTTTCCTTAGCATTTGTGGGCCTAGATCGGTATCCCAAACTCGATCTATCATTGTTGGGTTTTTGGTTCCCCAACACCATACCTAACCCCTTTGATCTAACAGTGAATCTATCTAGGGTTTTCTCCAATTTCTCAAGCTTTGCCCTCAAAGCTTGATTTTTCCTTTCTAGGTTCTTAAACCTAGAATCAACATGTCCACCATGAACATTCCTAGACCTACTCATATTTCTAGGTATGTGTCTCTCCTTCTTGGGATTAATGTCTTGATCCTTAGGTCTAATGGTTCTAGATTTATCATGATGGATGGATTGCTTTAGATTTTGATATGCATTATTAACCCTATTCCTATCATTATATTTAAATCCAAAATTTTGTATAAGTAAATAATAAACATTATTCCTAGCATACATGGAAGAATTTGAATTTGAATTACACTGTGAGTTAGGATATACCTCTCTTATCCTTAAAGCTCCCCCTTGATATAAACTTTTCTTATTTAAATTCTTCTCCCATTTCTTCAAATGTCTTAGCTTCTTAAGCTCTCCTTTCATTGAGCATTTGGTGTGGCAGTGACCCCACTCACTACATGTGAAGCATTGAATGCGCTTCTTCTTCTTAGCTCCATCCCTACAACTCAAGTTAGATTTCAAAGGAATTGAATTGAGTTTAGGGTTTACCTTCTCTTACCCAATGAACACTTATTCTTATAGTGTCCCTTCTTATTGCATTCAAAGCAAGTGATGTGGTCTTTTGATTTTGCTTTGGTGGAGGTGTTCGGTAGGTTGACTTCTTCTTCAACCTTTGATGAAGTGGATGATTCCTCATCTTCTTGTGCCACTTCACTTGAGGAGGTGGACGATTGTTCTTCTTTCTCCTCCTTAGATGTTGAGCTCATCTCCTTATCCGATTGATTCTTCTTCTCCTCTTGGACCATTAAACTTATTTCCTTGGATTCTTCTTCTTGTGGTTGTGTAAGGCTTTCATGTAGAACAATCACTTTGCTCCATAGCTCATGAGCACACTTGTACTCACCTACACTTCTAATCACATCATTAGACAAAACATTAATTAAAATTGAGATTACCTTCTCATTTGTCTTTGATTGTGATTGTTGCACCTTGTTCCAATAAGGTGGTCGGAGCTTCTTCTCATGCTTGTCTCTTGAGACTTCGAATGGTTCTTCAATGACTATCATCATGTCCCAATCCATGTCGAATCAAGTCTTCACCTGCAACCTACAATAATCGAAGTTGCCGCGATCATATGGAGGTGGAAGGGTAATGTCGTCCCCCAATTTTTTTCAAATGCCATCTTCCTCTAGTGCTTTGCTCTCCAGGCGATTAGTCCGTAGACGAGCAAAACTTGGCTATGATACCACTTATACGGAATCAGATGGTCGGGTAAAGGGGGGGGGGTGAATAGGCATTGCCCTCAACACGTTGGTTTCTTCCTATACGGTTAGCTTGCACAGCGGAAATACTAATAATCAAAACTAAACTAACAATGGAACAAACCGTTTAACGTGATTCAGAGATAAAGTTCCTACTCCACGGCTATCCGTAAGGTGGACGATCTCGATCCGTTGGTGGATGACTGATAAGTACCATTTTATTGATTATTTTAGTTGCTAAAATCCATGTTTGACCTATGTTTTTATTGCTTAATTGTGAAATTACCCTAGGTTTTAGAACTTATTCTTATTTTGGACTTAATTACAAATTTGTACATATTTGGATTATTTGGCCACTAAATTTTTGATCTATTTTTGTAGGCATGAAAGGGTCATGGACCTAGGGCATATTGGGTCAAACTTGAGTCGGAAGTGACCCGGATCGAGTTATCAAGATTAGGATTAAATCTGGGTCGTCCGATTCAAAAGCGGCTAGATCTGAGCCATCGGGGACCATCTGAAGCCATCCAAGCTAGGGATAGGGCTGATCAAGCACTCTGATCAAGATCTGAAGGTTTCATCCCAATCAGAGCTCATTCAACCGTTGGATCAAGCTCAGAGGGTTGTAGATCGTCCGTTCAAAGATTAGGTTGATCTGGACCATCCGTTGCAAATATGGAGGATCCGAGCTACCACGAGGCAGATCCTGACCCCTGATCATCATCATCAAAGTTTGGATTAAATCAGAGTAAGATCAGCCGTTGGATTTTCTCAAATCAATCTGGGTCGTCCATTCCTATGTATTTAATTAGAAATTCCCCAGCCTTCAGCTTCGTCGCGTCTCCGCCGCACTGTTCTTCCTCTTCGCGCGTTCTTAGCATTTCTTCAGTAGATTTCTTCAATCCAAGGGGCGCGACCCCTCAATTTCTTCACTAGATCGAGTTCTAGGTCAGTGGAAGGGTTCTCGGTGAATTTCCAGCTCTCAATTGCCCAAGAACAGAGCTGTTGAGAGG
Source organism: Boesenbergia rotunda (assembly GCA_024364735.1). Classification (NCBI taxonomy): domain Eukaryota; kingdom Viridiplantae; phylum Streptophyta; class Magnoliopsida; order Zingiberales; family Zingiberaceae; genus Boesenbergia; species Boesenbergia rotunda. The sequence continues at coordinate 10,879 of JAGFNQ010008325.1, read as the reverse complement.
TTTTCGCAGCTCTGCCATTTGCTGCCTTTGGATCGGTTGTGCTCCATTTCCATCCATCCGAGCTTCTGGAGGGGTTCACTAGATTGCTTGGATTATCCCCAACTCATCATCAATCGCGGACACAGCTGAATTGAAGGATATTGAATGGGAATTTCAGATTTGAGCAAGCTGAGCTGGATTTGAATCGCAAGGGCTGTTTTCCATCGATTTGCTGAGCTTACGGGTTCGAGGCTCACACTTGCGTGACGAACAAGGAGTACTCGAGCTAGGGAGTGATCGAGGAGTAGTTTCTTTAGTTAAATTTCAGTTTTTAGCTGTAATTTTTAATTCTGTCGCAATTTTCAGTTTGAATGTTTTGTTTCAGTTTCTGTAGTTTACCCTTCTGAATTGTTTCTGCTTCCATTAGTGGTTCAAATCTGTACTTTCATTAGCTATAGAACTTATTTAGTTATCCTTTCACTTAATTTCGTTTGTTCTGCAGTTTTAATTCGTGCGTATCAGTTTGTTAGCTGCTGCATATCAATGTTTCCCTTATGCGTATCAGTTTTCTTTCCTTTGAATGCACTTCTGAATTTTTGTATCAAGTTAGCTTGGTTTTCTTAGCTGAATTTACTTTGTAGCTTGTCTTCTTTACAAAGCACGTGGATTCAATTCTGAAGTCAGTTTCAATCTGCGTATCAGTTTTTGCTTCTTGCGTACCAGATTTTATTTTCAGTTCCTGCATTAGTATCAAGTGTATTTCAGCTCTCATGAACCTTACCTGAACCATTAGAATGGAGAATTAGACCTCAGTTGTGTTGTTGGGCTTTGCATCAGATTGATCTGAATTTCTGTATTAGATTTCTGATGTTCTTCATTTCAGCCTTGCATTCATTCATTTCTGCACATCATTTTAGTTTCTGAATTCTGTTTCGCTAGAGCTTGTTTTTGCATGTATTGGTTAATGAATCCTGCATCCGAGTTGTTGATCTCACATCACATTGCTTCACATCAGCTGCTGGTCCGATTTGGCATCGCATTTTGTAGCTACATTTCTGCTTCAAGAATCTGATTTCATTCATTTTATTGCTGCAATAAGACTGTTTTGATTGCTCAGACCTCAGATTTTGAATTTCTTCATTCATTTCTGCAATTCTCTTCTCTAGCAGCTGTGTTTTCCAAAACTAAATTGATCAGTCCAATTCCAGCTCTTAGTATCAGATTTCTATATTGGCACATAAGTTTGAATAATTGAGTATCAAGTTTGTTTCAAAGCCTTACTTTGTATCAAGTCTTATTCCTGAAATTAGGTTTATAATCTTGCATTAGTTTCAACTAAAGATTGCAGCCCTGTTTAGATGCATTTGCTTAGCATCTATTCTGCATATTGAATCAAAATCGTTTTCCAAAAATTGCTTAAGTGCTTTAGATGAGTAAGTGGTCCTTTTGGGTTAAGTTATAACTTGCAATTTCTTGTTTAGTTCATGATTAGGTTCCTTCTCTTTACCTTGAGATTTCATTCCAGAACTTCAAACAAAACCTAAATCTTTATTTGAAACCCAAAATTCACAAACGACACATAAATACAAGAATCGAATCAACAAACTCTCAACTAGTCCCTAGGAAAAATACGACCTGTGGCCCCTTTACTACGTTTTCATATTTTGATTGCAAAAAGGGTTTCCAGCATTATTCATATTGAAATTTGAGACCCACATTCGTGACAGCCTATTTCGGGTCCATCAAATTTTTGGCGCCGTTGCCGGGGAAGCAACTAGTTGATTTGTTTGATTTTTGCTTGTGTGCTTATGGGCATATTATTTGACTCTATTTTCTTGTGCTTTATCTTTTGTATACGGTTGCTGTCATTTTTCTTGTTTGTTGTGTGACAGGGCTGTAAGATCAAAATGTTTTCACCAGAGGATTATACAAAGATAAAAGAGGCATTGATGGAGTTGAAATGTTGGTGTAAGGTGTTGGAATACCAACAAAGACATAAAGCGCATTCATCTACTTACCAGTGGTCGATTCAGCCTACATTTCAGCCACCTCAGCCCCAATTTCAGCAACCACAACAATTCCAACAGCCACCACAGCAATTTCAACCGTAATTCGAACAATTTCAGCAAGATTTTCAGCCAAGTCAACCAAATTTCCAGCAAACTCAGATTGGGCAGCCACTATTCCAAAGTTTTCAGCCCCAAATTCAGCAATTTCAGCCCAACTTTCAGCAACCTTATCAACAAGATCAATCACGTTTTCAAGGAATTCAGCAAGGGTGTTTAGATAATCAGAATTTTCAGCAACCACCCTTCCATCAAGTTCAACCAAACCAAGGATTTTAGCATGTTAACCAAAATTTTCAGCAGCCTTTTGTAAATTTTCAGCAAGGAAATAATCAATTTCAGCCTCAACCTCAGCCATGGCAGCAAGAATTTCAACCCATACAGAATTTTCAACAACCTCTTCAACATTCACAGCCATTCGATCCAAATTTTCAGTTTCAAAATCAGAATTTTCAGCCCACTCAATTTCAGTTTTCACCACTACAATTTCAACCTCAGATCCAAGAATTCCAGAATCATAATTTTCAACCATCTCCACCAAGTTGTGAACCAAGTTTTCAGCAATTTAATCAGCCTATTCAACCATTTCATCAACCCCTACAGTCTCAATTTCAGACTTCACTGCCTACTTATAGTTTTGAGCAGCTCCAACAGCTAGAATTTCAGAATTCACAGCCTAATCAAGGAGATTTTGAACAAAGATGTAAGGAGATCATGCAACAAATCATACAAAGTAACAAGCAACAATTAATCACATGAATCAGATAAAAGCCCAAAGATTAGAACAATTATCTTCTCAAGATGCTCTTAATTCTGAGGGGTATGATGGTGATCTAACTTTGGGAAATGAAGAGGTTGTGTCAAGTTTAAACACTCCAGATGTCGAATTTCCTGAAAAATTTCCAGCAGCCCATCTTCCCATTCAAAACAGCCTCGGAGTTGATTTTTTATCAGTTCAAGGTGACCCTAGTGCATGGCCAAGTCTATCTTCAAGTGATCTTGCAATTTTGGTGGAAGAAGAAGAAGAATACATCAAAAATAGGGCACCTACAGCATGCATCCCTCCGGAGATTCCTATTCAAAATTCATTCCCAAATTTTTCAGCTCAAGAAGAAGAAACTGAAGCTCCACAGGACCCTTCTCATCTTTTATTTTGTGATGATAGTATTATTGATGGTCTTAATTTTTTTGATATTGTTGTTGCAGATATTACTGAGGAAACATGCACGGGGGATGATTCCACAGGTATAGGGGATTGCACTAAGCCCCAGGGACCACCAACAGTGATGGATACATTAGAAGATTCAGAGGGTGAACAAGAAAGTGTAGGGACTTGCATGGTGGAAGCAAGGACCCAAGGATCACCTATTCCAGTTGAGTGTCCACCAGAGCTTGAGGCTGATGAGGAGCATATACTTGATCAGGAGGAGGCCATGGATACATCTACTCTTGTAGAACCTCCAGGTATTCTTCAGCACGCTCAGGTAAATATTTCTCCTCTTTGTTCAGAAAAATTCAGCGAGGTACCTAGTGATGACTTTATTGGTTATGATGAATTTATTGATATACCTTGTGTAGAAATTGCTTGTGCAAATCCAATAGAGGTACTTAAAATTGATTTCATTGGTCGTGATGCATTACTTGATACATCTCTTGTAGATATGGATTGCGAAATAATTTTAGAGGCACCTATAATTGATGTTGTTTTTTATGATGAATCTCTTGATACCTCTTTTGTGGATATGGATTGTGAAAAATTTTTAGATGTGCCTGAAATTAATGTTATTTATTGTGATGAATCTCTTGCTATATCTTATGCTGAGGTTGAATGTGAAAAACTTATGGAGGTATCTGAGATTGATTTTATTGGCTGTGACACATTGCTTGATACATCCTTGATGGAAAATAATTGTGATATTTCTATTGAAGTGCCAAAAATTGATTTCTTTGTTTGTGATGAGCTCTTGGATGCAAATTTTGTAGAAAATAATTGTGAAAAATTTATTGAGGCACCAAGAATTGATTTCATTGGATATGATACAGTTTTGGATACATTTCATGCAGAGACTGATATTATTTTATTTCTGTCTTGCCCTGCACGCTTGAGAGGGGTATTACATTGTTTTGCAGGGTCCAGAATGTTGGTGCAGAATGTTGGTGCAGAATGCACCCAAGTCAAACCTGTATTTTGATAATGGCAACAAAGGTCAAAAGTTAAGTCTTACTTGTCTTCTAACAAGTTACTCTAGTGTGCAGAAACAAAGTCCTAGCGAAGGAATGCTAGGCAACTGGCGAAGGACTGCCAGTATCCAAGCCCTAGCGAAGGACTGCTAGGCAACTGGCGAAGGACTGCCAGTATCAAAGCCCTAGCGAAGGACTGCTAGGCAACTGGCGAAGGACTGCCAGCATCCAAGACCTGACAAAGGACCGTCAGGCAAAAGTCCAACCAAAGGAACGATTGGCATCAGGTAAATTCTCCCGAGAGGAGTAGGTGAGGACGCGTTCCCCGTCGAGGGAACAGTAGGCGTCGGTTCGACCTAGGGCTCCATTTTGGAGACCAAAGTCAGAACCAAGACAGCTAAGGTTGTATAAAATTAAAATAATATTGCTCTGTGTTGTTTTGGACTAACCCTGGATGCAGGACCGAAGGAACGTGTGTCTGCAGCTCAGAAAGCCTCAAAGGAGTGAGGCAATGGCTGAGTAGGGCGCCCGGAGCGTCCCGGGCGCCCCCATGGTGCATACAAAACAAATCAAGAACAGAAGGCTTCGAACAATTGCTGGGCGGGGCACCCCCGTGCTCCCGGGCGCCCACGCTGCTCCCGGGCGCCCCCTGCGTCCCGGACGCCCCCAAGCGCATGCTTCGATCCAGAAGCCAGCGAAGCCTGATAAGTGTTTGACCCGGTTAATCCGGGCGCCCCGGTCAAACCTAATCCCGAAGGTAAAGGGATCAAGTGTTGACCGAGCATTGTGCGGATCAACTGCCACGTGGGGGGGCGCCCCCGACGTCCCGGGCGCCCCCTGGCCTTATATAAAGGGCCCTCGATCAAGGCTTCAAGGCATCAGTTCTCTCAACGTCTCAAAGCTCTTCTACGCTCGTGCCTTGCTCCGGAAACATTCCAACTCGAGCCGACGACGTCCCGCTGCCCCGAAAAAGTCAATCCACTCCGGACGTCGATAACGAAGAGCGCAATTCTTTATTATTATTTTAGTGCACTTACATTGTAACTAAATTCTGTAAACGATTATTGCGCTTCATATAGAATTGCCCAAAGTAAACGGTCAACGACCGTGAGCCTTGGAGTAGGAGTCGACATAGGCTCCGAACCAAGTAAAATCGACTGTGTCTCTGTGTTGTGTTTTTTTAACTTCCGCTGTGCAATTGCTCTTTACGCAAATCCGAAAATTTTCCGATATTCACCCCCCCTCTATTGGTTTTCTCGATCCAACAAGTGGTATCAGAGCGGGGAAGTTCAAACTTGGTGCAACCACCAGTTTGAAATGTTTTTCGGATTTTCTTTATTTCTTATTCTCTTTCAAATTTTTTTAAAATTTTTTTTAATATTTTATTATCCTTATCCCGCACTACTAATCCAAGACCATGTTTTGGGATATTTTTTTTGTTAGTGTTCTTTATACAGATCAAATGGCCATGCAAGAGGGATTTAGTACCGTCAAACCTCCACTCTTCAGTGGAGAAGACTTTTCCTACTGGAAAAGCCGTATGGAGGTCCACCTGAAAACTCAGGTGAACATGTGGATCATTATCCAGTCCGGTCTGGAGATCCCCAGAAATGCCGAAGGACTTCCTCATAGCTACTCTGAATGGGACAACGCTCTAAAGCGCAAGATAGAAGCCGACGCAAAAGCGACTCAGACTCTTCAATGCGGATTGACGAAAGAGGAGCTGAACCGCGTGGGCCCCTTCAATAGTGCGAAGGAGATGTGGGCAAAATTGATCGAGCTGCACGAAGGTACATCAGATACTCGGATCAGTAAGAGGGATCTGCTTCTGAACAAACTCTACACCATCAAGATGACCGACAACGAAACAGCAGCCCAGCTCCACGCACGAATCCAAGAGTTGATGAACGGTCTTCACACTATAGGTCACAAGGTTGAAAACCGTGACTTAAAAAGGTATGCCTTAAACGCTTTCCCTAGAAACACCTTGTGGGCATCTATGGTAGATGCATACAAGGTCTCAAGGGATCTTTCGAAAATAAAATTAGACGAATTATTTTCCGAACTAGAACTGCACGAACAAACTAACACCAATATGGTCGAGAAAGGTATTGCTTTCATTGCAGGTAAAACTGGAAGGACAACAAAGAAGAAGCCTGAACCTGAACCCGAGTCTAACTCAGACTCATAAGACGAAGAAGGAGATCAAACTAAGCTGGTCCGACTAGCCCGAAGCTATTACAACGAGCTGAAGAACCGAACTAACAAACGGAAAATCAGCCGAAGAAAGGACGAACCAGCTGAACCCGCGAATGACAAAAACAAGCCCAACGTAACCTGCTACGAGTGCAAGAAGAAGGGCCACTACAAGACAGAATGTCCAAACTTAAAGACAAGAAGAAAGAAAGCGCTCCAAGCAACGTGGGACGAATCTTCCTCAGAAGAAGAAGAAGAAGCACCCCAATTAAACCTAATAGCTCTGATCGCCTCAGAAAAAGTCGAGACTGAGTCAGAATCAGAACAGGACGACGGCGAGCTGACCTTTACAGAAGACGGCGAAATTAAGGTAACTGGTTTCAATAGATGTCAATTAACTGAATTAATTTCATTTCTTTCTCGAGATTTGGCAAAAGCCAAACTCCGAGTCGAATCCCTCCAACAAGAAGTAAAACTCCTAAAAGAGGGAGCTGACTCTAAAACCTTAACCGAGAAGGTTCAGGAAGGAACTCCTACTCAAGTTGAAAAACTTGAAAAGGAGAACTCCTCCCTGAAAACTCAAGTTAAGGATCTTAGATCAGCTTTAGATCGATTTACATCTGGTTCCAAGGGTCTTGACATGATCCTTGGAAAATAGAAATCAGTTCTAAATCGATCCGGACTGGGCTATAGAACCAAATCCCGGCAAAGATCTTACTTTGCTGTACTGAATCAGTCCAGAGGTAAAATTCAGGCATGGGTACCTAAACTATGCCTGAACAAACCGACTGGATCAAATCAGTATTGGATCCCCAAGGACAAGATTCACATATTGCCTAACCATCACCGTGGCTTTAGTCCAGGGGGAGCCAAACTGAAAACAATATTCATTATTAGATAAAAATTTAATCCTTGATTGCAATTGCTTGATTGATTGTTTATTTAAAATTCCTGCAAATTACCATGCTTAGATTTAGGAATGGTTAGTTAAGGACTGAACAAACTTAACTGAAACTTGACAACATAGTATTGGGTGGAGGTGAGATGATAGTATGTTAGGGAAGCCAATTTGGTGGAACTAGCCGAAGCTACCGATCCAAGACTCAAACTAGTTAGACTAGAAATTTTTCAAAGAATTTTTGAAAATGAAATTTCATTAAAAGGCTTTGTCAAGGAAAGAGTGGATGATCCCATAAGGCTACGGCCAAAGAAGGCTTAGTGCCTCGCCAAGACCTGGAAGCCAATTTTTGAAATTCAAATTCAAATTATTTTTTGTCAAATTCGAATCTAACACAAAATTTCAGTTATTTGTAGATTTAAACATCTTTTTCACAAATTTCAAAATTAATTAAGTTTTCAAAATTTAACTGTTTTCAAAATTAATTAAGTTTTCAAAAATTTAATTGTTTTCAAAATTAATCAAAATTTTTAAAATAATCTTAAACTATCAAAACCTGTCTCACGAAACCTATAAGGCTAACGTGATTGAAAACCCTAGATTTGGGTGAGACAGTAAGAATAAACTCAATTATAATTACTTTAATTATAGTCAAAGTGGTCAAACCATGGTCAACATATCAAAACATGGTCAACATAGTCAAAGCATGGTCAAACCATAGTCAAACCATGGCCAAAGCGGTCAAACCATAGTCAAACCTTGGCCAAAGCAGTCAAACCATAGTCAAACCATGGTCAAACCGATTAAACCATGGTCAAACACAAAACTTGTCTCTTTGCTACAGTCCCGGGCGCCCGTGACACCTCGGGCGCCCCACCCAACCTTTTCCTTTCTCCCTAGGCAAAAAGCTGCCGCTGCCCTTAACCAGGGCGCCCGGGACCACGCGGGCGCCCCATCACTTCCAATGCAGCAAAAGCTGCAAAAGCACCCTACTGAGGGCGCCCGAGCTGTCCCGGGCGCCCCCAACCAGCCAAAAAACTGCCTTTGGCAGTAAGGACTAACCAGGGCGCCCGGAAGCTCCCGGGCGCCCCCGATTGTATGCCTATATAAGGCACCCGAATCCTCCTCTCTTCCCACACCAAACTCAACTTCCTTCCTCACTTCTTTCCCTCCAAGGAGATCTTGCATGTCCTCATCCTCAACCATGCCTCCCCGAGCTGCCCGGTATGATTATTATTTATTTTTGCATTTAAATCATTTTTAATGCAATATCTTTACGCTTCCTTTAATTTCCTTAACTTAGAAGACGCCGACCAAACCCGGCCAACCCCGGTGCCGAACCAAGTCCGGACCCTAGGTTCCCTACCCTAGACTTATGCAATAAGTTTGCTCAAACCATTTATAAGCCTATTAAAATAAGTTACCTTAATAGGCACTTCTTTACCCAATCATGCCCAGTAGCAATGAATACTATCAACTTCTATCAGTTAGATAATCTTGTCTTCTGTACTCATACCATTAATGAATCTTTATGTGCAGAATTCTATAATAATATAATTCGACAAGATAATCTTATGTTTCATACTACTGTCCAAGGGATACCTTTGTCTATAACCCCTTCTTTATTGAACCGATTCCTAGGACTGCGACCCTCTCAGTCCACATTCTGCTGCTATCCTCCTAGGAACCCCCCATTTGATCCTCCCTACTCACACATTACCCTAGACACCATCCACTCCTATTTCTATAGGGCAGACCTCCCCGCAAATAGACGTTTCCAAGACGTTGAACTTCAGGCACAGGACTATGCCTTGTATAGAGTCCTGGTCCGCTGTATCTTACCACTCTCCACCAGAGATCTCGGGACTATGCGACCCTTTCATGCTTTCCTTCTATATGCCCTAGTCCATCACCTTGACATAGATATTGGACTCCATATGTTTCATACCATTCTGCATGCGTCCAGTGTCACGACCCAGGGACGAGTACGCACACCATTCTGCCACATCATCACTTCTCTCCTCCATCACCACGGTCGTGACATTACCGTAGGTGAAATAACCGCTATGACTGACTTTGACGAAATAGGATTTAGAAACTTCTCATTAGCGGGTCTAGAGGTATCGGCCACCGGGGTTTTTAGTTGGAGACGACAGCAGGCCGGGGCGCCAATCGACTCAGACGAGGAGGTTGACGTCGACGTTGGAGACATCGCTGCAGCTGCCCGAGCACACATCGACGAGCCCGCTCCACCGACACTCTACCAGAGAGTGACCCATTTAGAGACACAAGTTCAGAGTCTCCGAGAGGAGGTCGAAGCCTACCACATAGAGCAGATGGATGCTCGTCGAGCCGATCGAGAAGTAGCTGACGCACGATTCATTGAAATGATGGCACGATTCGATTCATGGCAGCCTGGTTCATCTGATCATCCCGGTCCCTAGTCCTAGATTTGATTAGTATTGTACCAGTACCTATTTGACTACCCCTACTCAGTAGGGTTGACTTATGTTTGACTGTATGACTATGTTGACTATTCTCTGTTGACCAGTTTATGAGTATTTTTAATTCGGCAGTTAAGATTGTGCTCTGTAGAATAGATTAACTTTATTTTTTTTGTTCTAATTGATTTAATTTTTTTTTAAAATAAATAGAATTTTGAAAAACTGTTTTACTTAATTTCAAAATCAGTTTTCATTTTCGACTTAGTTTTATTTTTCAAAACTACCCCTTTTCAAAACTAGGGCTTTTTTGAAAATGGACTTAGCTTAGGCCCTAACCCTAGAACTGCATGCACCTATAGACTTAGAAGCCAGCATCTCACAAGCACCTTAGGGTACTTTTGATTGATAACCTAGAAAGGGTTGAGATGCTTAGGTCTTTGCCTTAATTCAAGATGCTTTAAGTCAGTGCATCTGCAGTAATTGGGGCACTAAATACAACTTACACAGCAATCAAGTTAAGTGTCAAGTTTAGAAAATCTAACTTGAACAGAAACACTTAACTTAACTAATCCTAGCAAAAACTACTGTTTATAACAGTCAGTAAGTAGCTAATTGGGTTAGACAGGTCCCTACAGAGAAAATTGACTGATTTAGTATTGAATTAGTTCAGTACAGCAAAATCTTAATTATTTCCTTTATGCATTTTTATTTCTGCTATATTCATTTATTTTGATATATGGCAAAAGGGGAGAGATAAGAAAGGAGAGAGTAAAATTAATTTTTTTATTCAAAAAGTTTTCAAAAATTTAATTTTCTTAACTCTATCCTTTATTCAAAAAGTATTCAAAAATTTTTTCTTATCCTTTATTCAAAAAGTATTCAAAAAATTTTTCTTATCCTTTATTCTAAATTTTTTGAAAACACTTAATCTTTTCAAAATTGACTAAAGAACTTAAGTTCTTAAAGAATTTCAAAAGTTTTACTTAAGCTTTCAAAATTTTGCTAAGTACTCAAGCCTTTCAAAATTTTCTTACTTAAGCTTGTCAAAATTTTGTTGTAACTTCTATAAGTACTTTAAAACTGTATAAGTACAATGTACTTAAGTTTTCAAAATT
>JAGFNQ010008324.1:0-41051 GCA_024364735.1 Boesenbergia rotunda | reverse complement strand
TTAATCGAGGTTGGTGCAACACCCCTCGATAAATATTTTTTTCTTTCCCGCACTACTAATCCAAGACCAAGTCTTGGGATTTTCTTTCTTTTTTTATTTTTTTCAGATAAATCTTAAATGGCCATGCAAGAAGGCTTCAGCACCGCAAGACCCCGCTCTTCAGTGGGAGGACTTCTCCTACTGGAAGAGCAGAATGGAGGTCCACCTGAAAACTCAGGTGGACATGTGGATAATCATCCAGTCCGGACTAGAAATACCAAGGAATGCTGATGGAGTACAACAATCTTACACTGAATGGGACGCTAACACTCAAAAAGAAAATTGAAGCCCGATGCCAAAGCGACCCAAACACTCCAATGCGGCCTAACAAAAGAGGAGCTGAACCGGGTGGGTCCATTCAACAGCACCAAAGAACTCTGGGGTAAGCTGATCGAACTACATGAAGGAACCTTCGACACCCGAATCAGCAAGAGGGACCTTCTGCTAAACAAGCTATACACCATCAAGATGAACGAAGGCGAATCAGCAGCTCAGCTCCACGCCAGAATTCAGGAGCTGATGAACGGTCTACACACCATTGGTCACAAGGTAGAAAACTGTGACCTAATAAGGTACGCCCTTAACGCTTTCCCAAGAAACACCTTGTGGGCATCTATGGTAGATGCTTACAAAGTTTCTAGGGATCTTTCCAAAATCAAGTTAGATGAACTTTTTTCTGAACTCCAATTACATGAACATACTAACTGCAATCTGGCCGAGAAAGGCATTGCCTTGGTTGCAGGTAAAGCTGGAAAGACAACCAAGAAGAAGCCTCAACCTGCACCCGAGTCTGATTCAGATTCAGACTCAGAAGACAGCGAGGGAAATTGGCCTAAGTTGGTTTGGCTAGCCCGCGACTACTACAAAGAGCTAAAAAACCAGACCAACAGAAGAAAAGCCATCCGAAGAAAGGAAGAACCAGCTGAACCCTCAAATGAAAAGAGCAAACCCAACGTGACCTGTTATGAGTACAAGAAGAAGGGCCACTACAAGACTGAATGCCCCAACCTGAAGGAAACAAAGAAGACAAGATAGAAGAAGGTACTTCAGGCAACGTGGGATGAGTCCTCCTCCTCCTCCGAAGAAGAGGTCCCACAGTCGAACCTGCTCACACTAACCGCCTCAAAAGAAATCGAGACCGAGTCAGAGTCGGAGCCGGACGACGGCAAACTTACATTCTCAGAGGACAGCGAAATAGCTGTAAGTGGGTTTTCAAGAAATCAATTAAATGAGTTGATTTCCTATCTTTCTCGAGATTTGGCGAAAGCTAAACTCCGAGTCGAATCTCTCCGACATGAAGTAAAACTCCTGAAAGAGAGAGCTGACTCTAGATCCTTAACTGAGAAGGTTCAAGAAGGAATCTCTACTCAAGTTGAAAAACTTGAGAAAGAGAACTCCTCCTTGAAAACTCAAGTTAAGGACCTTAGATCAGCCTTAGAACGATTCACTTCTGGTTCCAAGGGTCTTGAGATGATTCTTGGAAAACAGAAGTCGGTTCTAAATCGATCCGGACTAGGATATAGAACCAAATCTAGACAAAGATCCTACTATGCTGTACTGAACCAGTCCAGACCTAAAGTTCAGGCATGGGTATCCAAATTGTGCCTGAACAAACAAACTGGATCAAATCAATATTGGATCCCCAAGGACAAGATTCACATCTTGCCAAACCATTATCGTGGCTTTAGTCCAGGGGAAGCCAAATTAAAAACAATATTTATTGTTAGATAAAATTCAATTTTTGTTTGCAAATTGCATGATTGATTGTTTATTTAATTCCTGCAATTTACCATACTTAGACTTAGGAATGGTTAGTTTAAGGACTGAACCAACTTAACTGAAATTTGAACAACATAGTATTAGGTGGCGGTGAGATGATAGTACGTTAGGGAAGCCAATTCTAATAAGGTCAAGTATACTCTACTTGATCTCTTTAGACTGGTGAAACTAGCCGAAGCTACCGATCCAAGACCCAAACTAGTTAAACTAGAATTTTTCAAAAAATAATTTTGAAAATGAAATTTCATTAAAAGGCTTTGTCAAGGAAAGGGTTGATGATCCAATAAGGCTACGGCCAAAGGAGGCCTAGTGCCTCGCCAAGACCTGGAAGCCAATTTTTGAAATTCAAATTCAAATTATTCATTGTAAAATTCGAATATAACACAAATTTTCAGTTAATTGTAGATTCAAACATTTTTTTATAAACTCAAAATCAATTGTTTTCAAAATTAATTCATTTTTTTTAAAATAAATCATAATTTTTCAAAATAATTCTATCTACCAAAACCTATCTCACAAAACCCATAAGGCAAACGTTATTGATAACCTTAGATTGGGTGAGACAGACTAAACTGTGAAAATCAATTTAGGTTATTCCTGATTATAGTTGGATCCAAATCAACAAAACTCTTTATGCGTAGGAACATAAAGATTTGGACCAATGGATGTTGGATAGCGGTTGCTCCAGACACATGACTGGAGATAAATTGAAATTCACCAAACTCAAGTTCAAGAACCTGGGCTCAGTGGCATTTGGCAACAATGCTACACTCAAGGTAATTGGGTCAGGTAATATTGAACTTAAATCTGACTTTGTTATTAAGAAAGTGCTTTTGGTTAAAAATTTTAATTTTAACTTGCTTAGCATAAGTCAGTTGTGTGATTCTGGTTATGTAGTTACCTACAACGATTCTGACTGCCTGATTAGAAACCTGCAAGACTCAGAAATCATGCTTAAGGGTACTAGGAAAAATAATGTTTACAGTATAAACCTACCCCTAGTACCTAAATGTATGTTAACTCAGTTAGAACAATCAAGCCTCTGGCATAGGAGATTAGGTCACACTAATTTGAGAATTATTTCAAAAATCACCCAACTTGGCCTAATTAAAGGTATCCCTAAAACTAAAAATCATGAAAACTTAATATGTGAATCATGTAATCAAGGTAAACAAACCAGGTCTAATCACAAACTAATCTAATCTGATCAAACTCAAACCACACTTGAGCTCCTGCACCTTGACCTATTTGATTCACATGGAGCCAAGTCACTAAGTGGAAACCGGTACTGCCTAGTAATAGTTGATGATTACTCTAGGTTTACCTGGGTTAGGTTTCTAAAGACCAAAGATGAAACCCTAAACCTACTTAATGAATTTTGTAAGTTAATTGAAAATCAAAACGATACTAAAATCAAAAGACTTAGGAGTGACCACGGGGAAGAATTTGAAAATCAACGGTTCGAGGAATTCTGTAAGGTAAATGGGTACATACATGAATTTTCGTGTTCTAGAACCCCCCAGCAAAATGGGATAGTCGAAAGGAGAAATAGAACTCTACAGGAAGCCGCTAGGGCTATGCTCAACGAATTTAACTTAGTCAACCGATATTGGGCAGAAGCAGTTAGTACGGCTTGCTACATTCAAAATAGAGTCCTGATTAATAAGAGACACAACAAAACACCCTATGAATTATACTACCATAGACTTCCAAATCTACACTACCTAAGGGTCTTTGGATGCAAAGTCCATATCCTAAACACCAAAGATTATCTAGGAAAATTCCAGTCTAAGTCAACCCCAGGCATCTTCCTAGGATATTCAACCACAAGTAGAGCCTATAGGGTTTACAACAAACAAACAAAGAAAATTGAAGAAACAACCAATTTAATATTTGATGAAGAAATTAACTCAAAACCTGATAATCCAAATCAAACATCATCAAATATTGATCAAGAAGATAATGAACAAACTGTTGAACCCTTAATTGAACCCTTAAATGAACTAACCATTGAACCAACTAGTGAGTCAGTTGAACCAAATATTTGAATTAAATATTGAGCAAAATCGACCAGCCGGACCTGAGGCTGAACCAAGTTCAAGAAAAACCAAAAAACCCAGACTTAGTCACCCAACTGATCAAATTGTGGGTGATCCATCTTTAGGAGTCAGAACTAGGTCTTCCTATAGAAACCTCAGTCAGATAGCAATGATTTCAAAAATAGAACCTAAGACTATAGAGGAAGCCCTACCTGATCCTGATTGCATCATAGCTATGCAAGAAGAGTTAGCCCAATTTGAGAGAAACCAAGTCTGGGAATTAGTACTTAAACCTGAGGGCAAATCCGTCATTGACACTAAGTGGGTTTTTAGGAACAAGTTAAATGATCAAGGAGAAATAGTCAAAAATAAAGCCCGCTTAGTAGCGAAAGGATTCAGTCATGTAGAAGGTTAGATTATGACGAAACCTATGCCCCGGTAGCCAGACTTGAGTCCATTAGAATGTTATTGGCCTTTGCATTCCATAAAGGATTTAAACTATACCAAATGGATGTAAAGTCAGCCTTTCTAAATGGATTCATTAAGGAAGAAGTCTATGTAGGACAACCCCTGGTTTTGAAGACTTAGAAAGACCTGACCATGTGTACAAACTTACTAAAGCACTTTATGGACTAAAACAAGCACCTAGGGCCTAGTATGAACGCTTATCAACTTACCTAATTTCTAAAGAATTTAAACAAGGATAAATTGACTCAACCCTATTTATTAAAACCTTAGGAAAAGAAATCATTATTGCCCAAATCTACGTCGATGACATAATCTTTGGGTCCACCAACTCTAATTTTTTAAAAGAATTCGTGAAAATAATGGAAAACGAATTTGAAATGAGCCTAGTTGGTGAGCTCAACTTTTTCCTAGGATTACAGATTAAACAAACTAGGGATGGAAACTATGTCCATCAATCCAAATATGCTAAAGAATTAATAAAGAAATTTAAAATGGATAACTCTAAAAGCATAAGTACCCCCATGGCCACAAATATAAAAATAGATAGTGACCCTGATGGTAAACCAGTAGACCTTAAGCTCTATAGAAGTATGATTGGAAGTCTACTGTATCTTACAGCCAGCAGACCTGATATCCTTTTTGCTGTAGGAATGTGTGCTAGATACCAAACCTGTGCTAAGGAAACGCACTTAGCAGCCCTAAAAAGAATACTAAGATATGTAAAGGGCACCTTAAATGTAGGGATTTGCTATCCTAGGATCTCAAA
Organism: Boesenbergia rotunda; assembly: GCA_024364735.1. Taxonomy (NCBI): domain Eukaryota; kingdom Viridiplantae; phylum Streptophyta; class Magnoliopsida; order Zingiberales; family Zingiberaceae; genus Boesenbergia; species Boesenbergia rotunda. The sequence continues at coordinate 35,960 of JAGFNQ010008324.1, read as the reverse complement.
CTTTGACTTGTCAGGATACTCGGATTCTGACTACGCTGGTTGTAAATTAGATAGAAAGAGCACAAGTGGAAGTTGCCAACTGTTAGGAAATAATCTAGTAAGTTGGTGCAGCAGAAAATAACACTGTGTAGCTCTATCCACAACTGAAGCTGAGTATGTTGTCTTAAGAGAGTGTGTAGCACAATTACTATGGATGATGCACACTCTTAAGGACTTCCAGCTTAACTACACCCAAACTCAAGTCTTCATTGACAATATAAGCTCAATTAATCTGACTAAGAACCCAATCCAACATTCCAGAACTAAACATATAGAAGTTAAACACCACTTTGTAAGAGATCACGTAGCCAGGGGTGAGATAGTCCTTAAACATGTAAATTCTAAATCTAACTTAGCTGACATATTCACCAAACTCCTACCTGAATCTGAGTTCAGCTCACTAAGAAGGCAGTTAGGATTATGCTTGGTAGAATAGGTTTACTCTACATTTTTTTTTGCTTTATTTAATCTGAAAAATCAGTTTTTGATTAAAACCGCTTTACGTGATTTCAAAATCAGCTTTTGCTTGGTTTAAAAAATCTTTTTCAATAGATTTTTCGACTTAGTTTTATTTTCAAAAACTACCCCCTTCAAAACTAGGGCTTTTTCGCAAATGGACATAGCCTAGGCCCTAATCCTAGAAATGCATGACCTATATATCTAGAAGCCAGCATCTCACAAGCACCTTAGAGTACTTTTGATTGATAACCTAGAATGGGTTGAGATGCTTAGGTCTTTGTCTTAATTCAAGATGCTTTAAGTCAGTGCATCTGCAGAAATTGGGGCACTAAATACAACTTAAACAGTAATCAAGTTAAGTGTCAAGTTTAGAAAATCTAACTTGAACAGAACACTTAACTCGACTAACCCTAGCGAAAACTACTGTTTATAACAGTTAGTAAGTAGCTAATTGGGTTAGACAGGACCCTAAAAGAGATAATTGAAATTGGTTTGGTCTTAAATTGGTTCAGTACAGTACATTATGCTTTTTCTGCTATATTGCTTTGTTTTTTATATATGGCAAAGGGGGGAGAGATAGGAAAGGAGAGAAGCTTAAATTTTTTTTTTTTCAAAATTCAAAATTTCAAAACTTTATCCTTTCTTTAAAAAGTATTTAAACTTAAGCTGCTTTCAAATCTTTTTAAGTACTTAAACTTAAGTTGCTTTCAAATCTTTTTAAGTACTTAAACTTAAGCTGCTTTCAAATCTTTCTTAAGTACATAAACTTAAGTTGTGTTCAAAAATCTTTTTTAAGTACTTAAACTTAAGCTGTGTTCAAAAATCTTTTTAAGTACTTAAACTCAAGCTGTTTTTCAAAAAGTTTTTCTAAGTACTTAAAACTTAAGCAGTTGTAAATTTTGCTAAGTACTTATCTTAAACTTAAGCTATGGTTCTAAGAACTTAAAATTTCAAAAGATATTTTTTTTCTACTGACTTGAAATTTCTTAAGTGTAAACCTTCAAAAGTGCACAACCAATTTTTTTTGGAAAATATGTTTCTAAAGGTTCTTTTGAAAATTGTTCTAAATGTTTGAAAAATTAATTCCATCTTTAGACTTAGAAATTTTTGATAAAAACCCCACGAACTTTTGAAAAACCTAGGGGGAGATTTCTTCCAGGGGGAGGAAACTAAACTTTTATATCATCTGTTCTGATTAACATAACTTTTTGAACCGGGTTACCAAAAATCAAAAAGGGGGAGATTGTTAGTGCAGACAGCACCCAAGTCGAACCTGTGTTTTGATAATGGCAAAAGGGTTCAAAAGTTAAGATGTTATGTTTATCTAACATGCTACATGAGTGTGCAAATTGAAAGTCCTAGCGAAGGACTGCTAGGCACCAGGCGAAGGACTGCCTGGAACCGAAGACCCAACGAAGGGCTGCTGGGCACCTAGCGAAGGGCTGTTAGGAGTCGAAGACCTAGCGAAGGACTGCTGGGCACCAGGCGAAGGACTGCCTGGAACCGAAGACCCAGCGAAGGGCTACTGGGCACCTAGCGAAGGGCTGCTAGGAGTCGAAGACCTAGCGAAGGAATGCTAGGCACCAGGCGAAGAACTGCTTGGTACTGAAGACTTGGCGAAGGGCAGCTAGGCACCTGGCGAAGGACTGATGGGCAAAAGTCCAACCGGAGGAGCCAGTTGGCATCAGGTAAATTCTCCTGAGAGGAGTAGGTGAGGACGCGTTCCCCGTCGAGGGAACAGTAGGCGTCGGTTCGACCTAGGGCTCCATTTTGGAGACCCAAAGTCAGAACCAAGACAGCTATAGTTGTAAGACTCACTAACATATTTTGTCTATCTTGTTTGGTACTAACCCTGGATGCAGGACTGAAGGAACGAGTGTCTGCAGCTCAGAAAGCCTCAAAGGAGTGAGGCAGCAGCTGGGTTGGGCGCCCAAAAGGACTCGGGCGCCCTAAGTACAAGCCAAACATGAGTTCAGCAAAAGTATGCTTCAGAAGCTCACTGGGCGGGGCACCCCCATGCTCCCGGGCGCCCCGGATGCCTCGGGCACCCCGGGCTCAAGCCAACGAAGCGGATAGAGTCAAGCCAGCAAGAAGCCCACGGATCGAGTCAACCCGCGCGCCCCCAGCGTCCCGGGCGCCCCCACAGTCAACTCTCAGACCTATTCGAGTGGGATAAGGGCTGACCGAGACTTGCTCGGATCGGCTGACATGTGGGGGGGGGGGGGGGGGCGCACCCAACGTTCAGGGCACCCCAGGAGGCTATAAATAGCCTCTCGACCCCAAGGCTTCAAACAACACTTCTTCCAACGCCAATACGCTCTTCTACTCAAGCGCTCTGCTCCGGAAACCTCCCGACTCAATATACAAGCGCCGACGACGTCCCACTGCTCCGAGATACATTCCACACCGGACGTCGGTAATGAAGAGCTGTTCTTTTATGTTTACTGTACTACAATTGATATACAATTCTTGTAAACCTTTTGCTCACATATAAAATTGCCCGCAGTAAACAGTCAACGACCGTGGGCCTTGGAGTAGGAGTCGACCGCGACTTCGAACCAAGTAAAATCTTGGTGTTTTGTGTGTTGTTTTGTTTTAATTTTTTCTACTGCGTATTCTCTTTTTTAATCCGAAACGACTTACGATATTCACCCCCCCCCTATCGTTTTCTCTCGACCCAACAGTGTTCCTAATATATGGAGAAGGTGATATGGTAATACGTGGGTATACAGATGCCAGTTTCCAGACAGATAAGGATGATTCCAAATCTCAATCCGGATACGTATTTATTTTGAATGGAGGCACAATAAGTTGGTAGAGTTCCAAGCAAGACACCGTAGCGGATTCTACCACGGAAGAGGAATATATTGCAGCTTCAGAAGCAGCAAAGGAAGCAGTCTGGATCAAGAAGTTTGTCTCAGAACTTGGTGTGGTTCCAACCATTGATGAAGCAATACCGGTTTACTGCGACAACAATGGAGCTATCGCACAAGCAAAGGAACCAAGGTCTCATCAGCGATCCAAACATGTGCTTCGCCGCTATCATCTGATCAGAGAGATTATAAGTAGGAATGATATACAAATTTAGAAAATTCCCACTGTAAGGAATTTAGCAGATCCTTTAACTAAGGCCTTGCCTCAAAGCAAGTTTGAGGGTCATGTTAGAGCCGGTGGTATTGGGTACCGTAGCGATTAGCATTAGGCCAAGTGGGAGTTTGTTAGTGATATGAGAGAAGTGTCCTAAGGCAATCGCCTTATGATTGTAATCATTTATTTTAATAAATGAATATTCACTATTTAAGTATACGTGTTTGTGTATTTGATTGAGATCTTAAACTCATTTACTGAATGTCCGCAATACAATACACAGCATGAGAGAATTTGTGATGAATTCACAACTAGTGATTATCTCTACATGTGAAATTGTAAAGTATTGAAATTGTCCCTAGTCAATGAATTGATAAGTACGGACACTATCAATTCTGTTGAGACTAGCATGGGTTATTCTCTAATCAGCTGATTCTCACTGGCTGGTGACATTGAGATGTCCGGAGATAAACATGAATGCTAGTTAAGGGAACTAGTTCATTGGAGTGACTGGCTGTAAAACCTCATATAGTAGTCTACATATAGATATGTCAGTGAAGTTCTTACTGCAGCTTAAGTGCGATGTTCCTTTGACTTGCGGTGTTCAAGTCATCTTGGTCATGGAGACTTATACTTTGACATCTTAAGCAAACATCTCCAAGGAGGTGTGGACCCAGGATGATTGGGTATAAGCCGAAGTGCGCGAAGATGTTTGAACAGCCTACAAAGGATTCACCACTCCTTGCGAGGAGATGTATACCTGAGGCCTATCGTCGGATTGTTACTCGAAGCCTCTGGCCAGAGCATGACATGTTCAGAGTATGAATCTCTTAAATATATGAGAGTAATTAGAATCTGTAGGATGAGAAAATGTTACTTGGGCTAGGTGTGACGTAGTCAGCCTAGTGGGGACTGACACACATAGACCATGTCCTGAACCAAGTGGGTATAAGATGGTGAAGGGAATGGGGCACGATTCATTATAGCTGCTGAAGGGTTTCAGAATTGTTTCTGAGGTCAACCGTTGATCTTTCGATTAATTGGGGATCATGATGTACTACTAGGTGCCACTCATGATCGTTCTATAATTAATTGATTAATTATAGACCGCCAACATAAATCGAAAGCCTATTTAGTCACACGCACTATGAGTAATCCGAGGGATTTAAAACGAGTTGAAAATTGGATTTCTAATCAAGAGAGATTACGTTTGGTTTAGCCAAATGATAACTCGAATTTGAATTTTTCAGAGACGCATCGGAAGCGTAAAATGGCTAAGTCTTTTGAAGACATAATAGATGAATTAAATAAGTTTAATTCATTGGGGCTTGGCTTGGATGGGTCGGCCAAAGAGGGCCTCCATCCTCTTTGCTTGGCCAACCACAACAAAGGGAGAGAACCAAGTTTTTGGTTCAATTTATAAAATAAACCAAGTGTGGTTTGTTTTATAAAATTATGGATGATATAAATTTTTTATATAATAAACCAAGGTTTGGTTTATTTTTCATGGAAATTAAAATGAATCATAGATTGCTTTATTTTATAAAATCAATCATGGATTGATTTACCATGATAAGGAAATTTATTCCATAAGTGAGAAGAGACTTGATTGATTTTTATCATGAATTAAAATATGATTTTAACCATGATATAAAATCAAACTTGGCATGATGGAATAAGTTATTCCATATTTGAGAGGCTTGATGGTTGAGAGGCCACTATATAAAGGACCCAAGGCAAGGCTTGGGTGTGAATCATAGAGATGAAGGCATAGACTCTCTCCCTCTCTTTCTCTCCTTCTCTTCTCCCCTTCTTGCCGTGCGCCAACCAGCCCCAAGAAGGAGCACCAGCCGGCCATCCTTTTGTGGTTAGTCTTCTGACTTCTCTCTTGGTTTTTCTCGTCGCGTTCTCGGAGAATCTAGTGGTTCTCAAGAACACGAAACTCGTGGCTTTGCGAAGTCATCCCGAAGATACTCGGCGTGGACGCGAATAGAGGCGGAGCTTCCAAGGGACGCTTACGGTTGGATCTCGTCCCTTCCTTCGAGTTACGCGAGGTAATACGTAAATTAGTTTATGTTTCTGTAAAATTTCAAATATATGATCATGTCTACATAAGATAAAATTGCATGCTTATGTAACTCCCCAAATTTTCCACTCTAGCGTGGTAATAATGGAACATGTGGCCAAGAATAATATTATGAATTTAGGGGGAAAAGTTGCGAATAAAGAAATGTTAGACATTATCTTGACACGTAGTGGATGTGTGATAATTATGTTTATATGCTACATTAATATTATGCTTGACATCATGCACATGAATGAATGAATAATGATATAAATATACATGTGTATGAATTAAATAAGTAGCATTCTCTAGGTGGGCTTTGGTTATGCGGGCTTGGAAAAAAAAGGAAATAATAAAAGGAAGAGAAAGCAAAAAGAAGAGGGGGTGCCAAGGATTGAACCTTGGACCTCAAAGGAAAGCAAAGCCTTAAGAATATTCATGTAACCAAGTCACCTAGCAAGGGAGTGCTATTAGAAGAGGATGGGGAATTGTAGATAAGTGGGAAAGAAGATGAAGAGACACAAAGAAGATGAAGAGACACCATTAAAGAGGTGCTTGCCTCTTTACTCATCATAAAAGGCCATGAAGAGGAGGAAATGCCTAATGCATTTCGACCAAGAAACCTTCCCCTTTTCTCTCCACCAAACTATTCTCCTTCCTCCTCTTCCTCACCGAAATCCTTGGTCCCCTTGCTACCATTTTCAAGTCTTTCACCTCCTAGAGAAAACCGGACCAAAAGATGAGAAGAACAAGAGGAGTACTAGAGTTTAAGAGGTCTTTTCTTCTCCAAAATTTGGAGATCTTTTGGGAACATAAGAACAAGTGGTAAGACTCCCTCACCTGCAACATAATGGCTTTTTATGTGTTTTTATGATTTTTATGTTGCTTGTGATGTTGGGTGAAAGAAAATGGAAGAAATCCTTGAGGGAAGTTTTGGCCATAAAGGGGTACCCCCTTTTCTATGTCCAAAAACTTAAAGGAAGAGTTCATGAAATTGTTACTACCTTTTTGTAATGAATATATGATGGATACATGGTGTTTGAATGCCCTCCATGATGTAAAGGACTTGGAAGAATTAGCCAAGTCATGAAATGGATAAATGTTGATGCATGAAGTAGGCTATTGTTCTAATGATTGTTTCCTTGCTATATAAATGTTTTAGGCCACGAAATTTTGTGGAATGTATGCTAAGGGACCACTGTAACATTCGGCCAAGGGACCTTAAATTATGCCTTAAAACAGATTTTTATAGACCTTCATGAAGTTATGGTTAAATCAAGTGATATGCATGTGATTGGGTGTTTTATTTCATGATGGAAATAATTTATACCTTAGGGTCAGTACCTTATCTAAGTTGTTTGAGCCTAAACTCATGCTTCATTCTATGTATTGATGTTTAGAAAAATGTTACATGTACCCATATGCATGATAATCCAAGTAGAACTCTAGATCATACACCTAGACTAGTGTTTGGTGAAGTACAAACTACTTTTGCACTTTTGAATGAATTCTTATGAAAAATATGCTTTTATTCCCATGTTAGGTGAATGATTATGCTATGAAATCCCTACTGTGAGTTTCAACAAATTACAAGAATAGGGGTTAAGAATAGGTTCGAGTACAAAGCATGCCCCTAAACTAGTGTTTAATGAAGCCTAGATTACCTTTATGCTTGTATATGACCTTAATGGTAAAATATGTTTTTGTTTACATGTTATATGAACTTTTATACCATGTTATACATACTGTGAATTTGGCCAATTACTAGAATAAAGGCTAAGAATAAGTTCAAGTACAATTTATGCACCTAAACTAGTGTTTAGTGAAGTCTAGACTACCAGTGTACTTGTAAATGACCTCTTATGTAATGTATGTTTTTATTTCCATGATTATATGACTCTTATGCTATGATATCCTTGCTATGAAGTTTCGGCCAGCATGTATTAAGAGGAGAAAAGAAAGATTAAACTAACATATTGCCTTAATTAAGACAAGCATGTTATAAGTATGATGTATTGATGAAACTAGCATGATGGTTGCTTCACTTACATGTGTTAAAAGAAAGGTCCTTCCATGTCTTGCTATTTATGCTAATGATTATGACATGAAAGTATGCCTATGTTTATGAATGATTGAATGCCTATAGTACATGCAATATGAAAGAAAGAAAGAATACATGTTCTATATATGAAAGTATGCTTATGATTATGAATGATTGAATGTCTACAGTACATGCAATATGAAAGAAAGAAAGAAAGAAAGGAATGCATGTTCTATATGAAAGGAAAAAAAAAGAATGCACATATGTATTTTACTTTAAAGAATGGCTTGTACCGGGTCTTAAAAAAGATCCACGGTTCTGGACTACCGAAGCTGTCCCTAGGCTGAAAGATAGTAAGCCTAGAATGTAGACCCCTGTAGGTCGGGATTAGCTACCTCGCATCCTACATAGGGGTATGCGCGCAAAAGAAAGAATGGGTACAAAGCCGGGGACCCCAAAGAAGATGATGTATATGATTTTAAAGTATTATTTAGTATGTTTTCCAAAGAGCATCCTAATGTTTTGAAATGCACATGTTCTATGTTTATATGTCTTCATGTATCTTATGTGCCTTATGAATTTTATGCTATCCATGAAATGTTATATGTTTTAAAATGCATGTGATGTACGGATTTAGTGAGTAGGAAAGAGCTTACTAAGTTTTATACTTATAGTTTGGTTGCTTATGTTGCAGATCAACATAGAAATTTCTAAAGAAAGGGAAGCTGCAAGAAGGGCTAATGTGTGTGGTGGTGACTTGACTGATCGATCCACTTTAGTGCTATCTATAGACTTAGTTCTTATTTCTAATAAGACATATGTTGCTACTTTATGCATGATACTTGCTAGTTCTTTTGGAGTCTATTTAAGTATGGATGCTATTGTTGGTGCAGAAATGCACCTAAGTCAAACCTGTGTTTTGATAATGGCAACATAGGTCAAAAGTTAAGTCTTTCTTGTTTTCTAACAAGTTAATCTAGTGTGCAGCAAAAGCCCTAGCGAAGGACAGCTAGGCACTGGCGAAGGAATGCCAGCATCAAGCCCTAGCGAAGGACTGCTAGGCACTGGCGAAGGACTGCCAGCATCAAGCCCTAGCGAAGGACTGCTAAGCACTGGCGAAGGACTGTGATAGATACCATTTTATTGATCATTTGAGTTGCTTAAATCCCTGTTTGACCCATGTTTTTATTGCTAAAATTGTGAAATTGCCTAGGTTTTAGAACTTATTCATATTCTGGACTTAATTGCAAAATTACATATAATTTGAGTTAATTGGCCACTAAATTCTTGATCTATTTTTTTGTAGGCATCCAGGTTCAAGGATCTAGGGCATATTGGGTCAAACCTGAGTCGGATGTGAACCGGATCGAATTATCAAGCCTACGATTAATCCGGGCCGTCCGATTCAAGAGCGGCTAGATCTGAGCCATCCGGGACGATCTGAAGCAATCCGAGCTAGGGTTAGGGTTGACCAGGCTCTATGATCAAGATCTGAAGGTTTCATCCCAATCAGAGCTAGATCAACCGTTAGATCAAGCAAGGAGGGCTCTAGAGCGTCCAATCACAGATAGAGTTGATCTGGACCGTCCATTGCATATCTGGAGGATCCGAGCTACCACAAGGTAGATCCTGACCCCAGATCATCATCATCAAAGTTTGGCTCAAATCAGACCAAGATCAGCCGTTGGATTGAAGCAAATCAATCACAGCCGTCCATCAATTCCTATTTAATCAGAAACGCGCCCGCTGCTAACCTTCATCGCGTCTACGCCGTCTTCGCAAGTTCTTCGTTTTCATCCAATTTTCTTCAAGTTTTCTTCAATCTAAGGCGCGACCACCTCGTTTCCAACCGAATTTCATCATCTGAATCTTTAGAAGGCAGCATCAACCAAGATTTCAGCTCAAATTTCATCCGGACAGAGCTTGTTGAGGGTTTCGCAATCTCTGTGGTCCAAGCACTGAGATCTTCGCCACAATCCATTTCCGATGATCTGAGGCACTTGTAGGGGTTCTCAGGTGACCTCAGATTGTTTCCAAATCACCATCGCAGCTCCACAAACGAAGATCGAAGCATTTGGATTGGAATTCTCCCAGCTGAAGCAGTTTGAGTAGAATCGATGGACTGAAGCTGTTTTTCCACTGATTTGCTGAGCCTAGGGGTTCGAAGCCGGCTCTTGATTGACAACCAAGAAGATCCTGAGCTCGGGAAGAATCGAGGAGTAGTTTAGATCATAAATTTTCATTGTTTAGTTACAGTTTTTAATTCTGCCGCATCTGCTCTGTTTTTAATTTCCTTATCAGTTACTGTTATTCATGAATTCAAGTTCTTAGCTGTAATTTAGCTTCAATTCTGCAAGTAGAGTAAGATAGGAACTTGTTTGGTGAATTAATAGATCAATTTTCAGCTCATTTCGTAGTTAAATTGTAGCGTGCCAATTGGTTTAGATTGCGTGCCATTTTGTTTCAGCAATTTCTCAAGGTGTTTCTGCTGTAGTTGTTTTAACTTTTCAGTCTAGTTAGTTAAGTCAATTGTTAGTAAGTAGTTAGATTTCATCTCAGTTTGTTTCCGGTTAAAATTCTGAGTATAAACTCCATTTTTTTGTGTGCCAAATACAAGCTTGCGTGCCATTTTAAATCTGAAATTTCTGCAGAATTCTGAATTTGCTAAGGCTATGTTGTTTGCCAAATTGTCTCATGTTTTCATCATTAATTCCTGCCTTCGAGTCCAGTATGTGTTTGCTTTGTTAACCTATAACTTGGTTTTGATTTTCTGCAATTCAATCCATGTTATTAGCTTAGCTAGCATCATATTTCGAAAGTTTGATTTCATTACTGCATTTCCTTCTATTTCTGCATTCTTCTCCTTGCTTTTGTTTGTGTCTAAGTGAGCTGTTTCTTCATCATTTCCTGCTAAGTTCTTTAGTGATAATTTGCTTTTCAATTTCATTCGGTCAGCTTGCCAAGCTTTTCATTGCTACTAGTTTAATTTCTGAATTTTGCATGTGTCTCCTTGTGTTAATCTAGTTTGTTTTCGAAAACTCCATAACTGCTTTTACCTCATTGCTTGGCATTTATTTTGGTTTGTTGCAAACAGAAAACGATTTCCCATTAAAAATTGGTAAGTGTTTATTTAGGGTACCATTAGTTGAATTCTTAGTGCCAATCTCTTTGTTTAGTTCCATTGCTCCCTTTCTTTTATTTGCATTTCCTTTTCATTTTCAATTAAAAACCAAAATTTCATTACTTATTTGAAACCCAAAAACGACACATACTACAAGTTTGAATCAAGCACGACAACTATCCCCGAGAAAAACACGACCTGTGGCCCCTATATTACATTTTCATACTTTTGATTGTAAAAGGGTTTCCAGTATCATTTACAAATTCTAAATTTGAGGCCCACATTCGTGACACATAGTTTGGGCCTGTCAGACTGCCAGTATCAAGCCCTAGCAAAGGACTGCTAGGCACTGGCGAAGGACTGCCAGCACCAAAAGCCCTAGCGAAGGACTGCTAGGCAACTGGCGAAGGACTGCCAGTTCACAAGACCTGACAAAGGACCGTCAGGCAAAAGTCTAACCAAAGGAGCGGTTGGCATCAGGTAAACTCTCCCGAGAGGAGTAGGTGAGGACGCGTTCCCCGTGGAGGGAACAGTAGGCGTCGGTTCGACCTAGGGCTCCATTTTGGAGACCAAAGTCAGAACCAAGACAGCTAAGGATGTATAAAATAATTATTAATTGTTTTGTTGTGTTTTGAACTAACCCTTGATGCAGGATCGAAGGAACGTGCGTCTGCAACTCAGAGAGCCTCAAACGAGTGAGGCAACAGCTGAGTAAGGCGCCCTGAGTGTCCAGGGCGCCCTCAAGGTGAACCAGAACCAAGCGAAGCAAAATAGGCTTCAGCTGCTTATTGGGCAAGGCGCCCTCAGCAGCGAAGGCGCCTTCGTCAGTGAAGGCGCCTTCAGCAGCCAAGGCGCCTCCAGCTCTCTCTGCGAAACTTCAGCTTCATCCACAGCGAGTCTTCAGTGCGAAAAAAGTCAGCCAAGGCGCCCTCTGCGACCAGGGCGCCCCAGAGGTCAAACCTCATCCCTATTCCGGTGGGATAAGGCTTGACCGAGCGAAGCGCGGATCGGGTGACACGTGGCAGGGCGCCCTCGACGACCAGGGCGCCCCTAGGTGCTATAAATAGCACCCCTCGACCCCTAGCTTCACAACGACTTTCATTCAACGCATCCAAACGCTCTGACGACCGCGCTCTGCTCCGGAAACTTCCCAACTCAAGAACAAAGCGCCGTCAACCTCGCACTGCACCGAAACTCGATCTACAACGGGAGTTGGTAAAACAAAGTGTATATTTCTATTTACAGTAATTTTGTAATCTCACTTTGTAACCGTTTTGCGCACTATAGAATTGCCCAAAGTAAACGGTCAACGACCGTGGGCCTTGGAGTAGGAGTCGACCCAGGCTCCGAACCAAGTAAAATCTTGGTGTTTGCGTTGTTTGTTTTTATTCCGCCGCGCACTTACTCTTTCTTTTAAATCCGAACATTTTCCGATATTCACCCCCCCCTCTATCGGCCTTTCTCGATCCAACAAGGGGTATCAGAGCGAGGAATTCAAACTTGGTGCAACCACCAGTTTAAAAATTTTTCGGATTTCTTTCGTTTTCTCTCTCATTTTTTTTAAATATTTTTCGTTCGAGTTTTTCTTTCAAGGTTGGTGCAACACCCCTTGAAATTTGTTTTTTTTCCCGCACTACTAATCCAAGACCAAGTCTTGGAATATTTTCGTTGTTTTTGTTGTTTGCTATTTCAGTAACAAATGGCCATCCAAGAAGGTTTTAGCACCGCCAGACCTCCACTTTTCAGTGGAGAAGACTTTCCTTACTGGAAAAGTCGAATGGAGGTCCACCTGAAAACTCAGGTGGATATGTGGATAATCATCCAGTCTGGACTGATGATTCCCACAAATGCTGAAGGCTTACCACAAAACTACTCAGAGTGGGACACTGCCCTTAAACGCAAGATTGAAGCTGACGCCAAAGCAACTCAGACCCTTCAATGCGGACTGACAAAATAGGAGCTGAACCGCGTAGGCCCATTCAACAGTGCCAAGGAGCTATGGGCTAAACTGATCGAGCTCCACGAAGGAACTTCAGATACGAGGATCAGCAAACGGGATCTGCTACTGAACAAGCTCTTCACCATCAGAATGGCAGATAACGAGACAGCAGCTCAGCTCCATGCCAGAATCCAGGAATTGATGAACGGTCTTCACGCAATAGGTCACCAGGTTCAAAACCGTGATCTTATAAGGTATGCCCTAAACGCGTTCCCTAGGACCACCTTGTGGGCATCTATGGTAGATGCATACAAGGTCTCTAGGGATCTTTCAAAAATTAAGTTAGATGAGTTATTTTCTGAACTTGAACTGCATGAACAGACTAACTGCAATTTGGTCGAGAAAAGTATAGCTTTCTTTGCAGGGAAAACAGGAAGAACGACTAAGAAGAAAACTCAAGTTGAACCCGAGTCTACCTCAGATTCAGAAACAGAAGATCAAGAAGGAGATCAATCTGAACTGGTCCGGCTCGCTCGAAGCTACTACAAAAAGTTGAAGAACCAAACCAACACACGGAGAACAAGCCGAAGAAAGGACGGACAAGCTGAACCGGCAACTGACAAACACAAGCCCAACGTAACCTGCTACGAATGCAAGAAGAAGGGCCACTACAAGACTGAATGTCCAAGCCTAAAGGAGTCCAAAAAGACCAGAAAGAAGAAGGCACTCCAAGCAACCTGGGACGAGTCTTCCTCAGAAGGAGAAGAAGAAGCACCCCAGTCCAATCTTCTAGCCCTGACCGCTTCGGATCAAATCGAGACTGACTCAGACTCGGACCAGGACGACGGCAAGCTGACTTTCTCCGACAACGGCGAAATAAGGGTAACGGGTTTTTCAAAATTGCAACTGAATTCGCTTATTTCATATCTATCCCGAGATTTGGCGAAAGCCAAACTCTGAATCGAGTCCCTCAGACAGGAAGTAAAACTCCTGAAAGAGGGAGCTGAGTCTAAATCCTTAACTGAGAAAATTCAGGAAGGAACCCCTGATCAAGTTGAAAAACTTAAATTAGAGAACTCCTCCCTGAAAACTCAAGTTAAGGACTTACGAACAGCTTTAGAACGATTCACTTCTGGTTCCAAGAATCTTGATATGATTCTTGGAAAACAGAAGTCTGTTCTAAACCGATCCGGACTTGGCTATAGAACCAAATCTCGGCAAAGATCTTACTTTGCTGTACTGAACCAGTCAAGACCTAAGGTTCAGGCATGGGTGCCAAAACTGTGCCTGACTAAACCAATTGGTTCAAATCAATTTTGGATCCCCAAGGACAAGATTCACATATTGCCTAACCCATACAGAGGCTTTAGTCCAGGGGGAGCCAAAATCAAAACAATTTTTATGATTAGATAATTTTTTGCTTGATTGCTTGTTTATTTAATTTACTGCAATCTGCCATGCTTAGATTTAGGGATACTTAGATTTAAGGACTCAACTACTTGAAACTTGAAAACATAGTATTGGGAGGAGGTGAGATGATAGTACGTTGGGGAAACCACTCTAATAAGATCAAGTCTACTTGGTCTCTTTAGACTGGTGAAACCAGCCGAAGCTACCGATCCAAGACCCAAGCTAGTTAGACCAGAAAATGACCTAATTTAATTTGAAAATGAAATTTCATTAAAAGGCTTTGTCAATGAAAGGGTGGATGATCCCATAAGGCTACGGCCAAAGAAGGTCTAGTGCCTCGCCAAGACCTGGAAGCCAATTTCTGAAATTCAAATTCAAATTATCTTTTGTCAAATTCGAATCTAACTCAAATTTCAAATAATTATAGATTCTAATCTGTTTTCAAAATTTCTATTTTTCAAACTTATTCTCTTTTTGAAAAACACTTAATCTGTTTTCAAAATTTCTATTTTTTTTAAATCTGTTTTCAAAAATAAAGAACTTTTTCGAAAATAAATTGAAATTCCTTTTCAAAACTAATTTTTACCCTCAAACCTGTCTCACAAAACCTATAAGGTTAACGTGATTGAAAACCCTAGATTTGGGTGAGACAGTAAAATTAAAACTTAATTATGATTCCCTTAATACCAGTGTTGTGGTTAAATCTCAAACCATGGTCAACATAGTCAAACCACGGTCAACATAGTCAAACCACGGTCAAACCAAGGTCAACATAGTCAAACTACGGTCAATATAGTCAAACCAGGTCAAATCCGGTCAAAAACATTCAAATTAGGTCAAAATCGGATTTTAGGGCGCCCAACCTCTTTAGGGCGCCCCGAGGGTGGTCAAAAGCTGCCAAAAGGTAGCTGCAGCCTTGTTTAGGGCGCCCCTGTCATGCAGGGCGCCCTCCCATAGTCAGTCAACGACAGAAAGCTGCACAAACTGAACTACAGACCTGTTAAAGGCGCCCTCGTCCGGAGAGGCGCCCTTACCAGTGTCCTTCGGTGGTCAAAAGCTGCCAAAAAGGGAAGCTGCAAGCCTGATGAAGGCGCCCTCACTGCTAAGGGCGCCCTCACCAGTCAAGGCGCCCTCACGGGGAAGGGCGCCCAAGCTGCCAATAAAAAGGGGCTCCCCTCCCCTTCTACTCCTCACACCAAAACACTTCTCCTCCTCAACCTTCTACCTTTCAAGAGATCTTGCAACCCTCTCAAGCTCTCAAGCCCTCAACAATGCCTCCCCGAGCAAACCGGTATATTTTCTAGTTTTTGTCAATTTTTTTTAATGCACATTTCTTTAAGTATACATTCTTTTCTCTTAGAAGACGCCGACCTAATCAGGCAGAACCCGGTACTCAACCCAGTCCTGATCCTAGGTTTCCCAATTTAGAATTGTGCAACAAGTTTGCTCGTACCACTTACAAACCTATTAAGACAAGCTACCTGAATAGACTATTCTTCACTCAATCCTGTCCCCTAGCTATGAACGTCATAAATTACTACCAACTGGACAATCTTGTATTCTGCGCCCACCCCATCAATACTTCCTTATGCGCAGAATTTTACAATAATATCATTAGACAGGATAATCTTGTATTCTCCACCATGGTTCAAGGTATTCCCCTAACAATCACTCCAACTTTACTTAATCGATTTCTAGGACTACGACCCTCGCAGTCCACTTTCTGTTGTTACCCTTCTAGGGAGCCTCCCTTTGATGCTCCCTACTCTGAGATTACCTTAGATACATTGCACTCATATTTCTTTAGGCAACCTGTAGCCAGACGATTTCAGTCTGTTGAATTAGAAGTGCAGGACTACGCCCTATATAGGGTCATAGTCCGATGTATCCTACCATTATCTACCAGGGACGTCACCACTATGCGTCCATTCCACGCCTTTCTAATGTATGCCATGATTCACCAGCTTGACATAGACATAGGACTTCATATATTTCAGACTATCCTACACGCATCTAGCGTTACCACACAGGGGCAGGTCCGCACACCTTACTGCCACATTATTACATCCATATTACATCACCACGGTAGAAATATTACCGAGGGAGAGATGGCCGCCTTAACTGACTACGATGAAATAGGCTATAGAAACTTTGCCCTAGCTGGTATAGAGGTGTCCGGTACCGGGGTCCTGTCCTGGAGACGTCAGAGAGCAGCTCATCAGATCGATTCGGACGAGGAGGTCGAGGTCGACGTCGGAGATATAGCAGCAGCAGCCCGAGCGCACATAGATGAGCCCGCTCCACCGACACTTTACGACCGAGTGACTCAGCTAGAGACCCACGTACAGAGCCTCCGAGAGGAAGTAAAGGCCAATCATGCTGAAGAAATGGAGACAAATCTGGGCTACTACAACAGTTACATGAGCGCACTTCGAGCCGAGAGGGAGGCCAGAGAGGCAGAGTATCATGAGATGATGACCCTATTTCGATCCTGGCAGCCAGGCTCCTCCGATTATCCCGGTCCTTCGTCTTAGATTCACTTAGTATTGTACCTATTTGACTATCCCTACTCAGTAGGGTTGACTTGTGGTTGACTATATGACTATGTTGAACCTTGAGTACCTACTTTACTTTATGTTGACTAGCTCATGCTCACTAGTGATAAGATTGTGTTCAGTAGAATAGTTTAACTCAATTATTTTTACTCTACTTGATTTCAAAAATAAGTTTTCTAAAATTAGAAGTTTGAAAAACTGTTTTATTTAAATTTCTAAATCAGTTTTCAACTTAGCTTTATTTATTTCAAAAATCAATTTTAAAATCTTTTCGACTTAGTTTTTTTTTTAAAAACTACCCCCTTCAAAACTAGGGTTTTCTTCAAAATGGACTTAGCCTAGGCTCTAACCCTAGAATTGCATGCACCTATAGATCTAGAAGCCAGCATCTCACAAGCACCTTAGGGTACTTTGAGTGATAACCTAGAAAGGGTTGAGATGCTTAGGTCTTTGCCTTAACTCAAGATGCTTTAAGTCAGTGCATCTGCAGTAGTTGGGGCACTAAATACAACTTATACAGCAATCAAGTTAAGTGACAAGCTTAGAAAATCTAACTTGAACAGAAACACTTAACTTGACTAACCCTAGCAAAAACTACTGTTTATAACAGTTAGTAAGTAGCTAATTGGGTTAGACAGGCCCCTACAGAGATAATTGATTGATTTGGTGCAATTGATTGATTTAGTGTAAATCTAACTGATTCAGTACAGCAAATTATTTATTTTCTTTACTCATGCTATATTTATTTGTTTCGATATATGGCAAAGGGGGAGATAGAGAAAGGAAAGAAAAAATTAATTATTTCTTTTCTACATTTTTTCTTTATTCAAAAAGGTTCAAAATTTTGAGTTTTTTTTAAGAAGTACTTAAGTTCTTAAAGTTTCAAAACTCTGCTAAGTACTCTAGCTTAGAATTTTTAAAGCCTTCAAAATTTTGCAAAATACTCTAGCCTTTCAAAAGGTTCCTTTATTTTTGAAAAACTTAAGACTTTAAAAATTTTTTTTAAGTACTCAAATTATGCTTTAAAAACTCTACTATGTATTTTTAGATTACTTCTAAGTAACTAAAACTTAAGTTTTTCAAAATACAAGTAAGATTTTTCCCCACGAACTTTTGAAAAATCTAGGGGGAGATTCCCTCCAGGGGGAGGGATCAAAACTTTGCTTAAACTTAACTTTTTGAACTAGTGTTGCCATAAATCAAAAAGGGGGAGATTGTTGGTGCAGAAATGCACCTAAGTCAAACCTGTGTTTTGATAATGGCAACATAGGTCAAAAGTTAAGTCTTTCTTGTTTTCTAACAAGTTAATCTAGTGTGCAGCAAAAGCCCTAGCGAAGGACAGCTAGGCACTGGCGAAGGAATGCCAGCATCAAGCCCTAGCGAAGGACTGCTAGGCACTGGCGAAGGACTGCCAGCATCAAGCCCTAGCGAAGGACTGCTAGGCACTGGCGAAGGACTGCTAGGCACTGGCGAAGGACTGCCAGCACCAAAAGCCCTAGCGAAGGACTGCTAGGCAACTGGCGAAGGACTGCCAGTTCACAAGACCTGACAAAGGACCGTCAGGCAAAAGTCCAACCAAAGGAGCGGTTGGCATCAGGTAAACTCTCCCGAGAGGAGTAGGTGAGGACGCGTTCCCCGTGGAGGGAACAGTAGGCGTCGATTCGACCTAGGGCTCCATTTTGGAGACCAAAGTCAGAACCAAGACAGCTAAGGCTGTATAAAATAATTATTAATTGTTTTGTTGTGTTTTGGACTAACCCTTGATGCAGGACCGAAGGAACGTGTGTCTGCAACTCAGAGAGCCTCAAAGGAGTGAGGCAACAGCTGAGTAAGGCACCCTGAGTGTCCAGGGCGCCCTCAAGGTGAACCAGAACCAAGCGAAGCAAAATAGGCTTCAGCTGCTTACTGGGCAAGGCGCCCTCAGCAGCGAAGGCGCCTTCGTCAGTGAAGGCGCCTTCAGCAGCCAAGGCGCCTCCAGCTCTCTCTGCGAAGCTTCAGCTTCATCCACAGCGAGTCTTCAGCGCGGAAAAAGTCAGCCAAGGCGCCCTCTGCGACCAGGGCGCCCCAGAGGTCAAACCTCATCCCTATTCCGGTGCGATAAGGCTTGACCGAGCGAAGCGCGGATCGGGTGACACGTGGCAGGGCGCCCTCGACGACCAGGGCGCCCCTAGGTGCTATAAATAGCACCCCTCGACCCCTAGCTTCACAACGACTTTCATTCAACGCATCCAAACGCTCTGACGACCGCGCTCTGCTCCGGAAACTTCCCGACTCAAGAACAAAGCGCCGTCAACCTCCCACTGCACCGAAACTCGATCTACAACGGGAGTTGGTAAAACAAAGTGTATATTTCTATTTACAGTAATTTTGTAATCTCACTTTGTAACCATTTTGCGCACTATAGAATTGCCCAAAGTAAACGGTCAACGACCGTGGGCCTTGGAGTAGGAGTCGACCCAGGCTCCGAACCAAGTAAAATCTTGGTGTTTGCGTTGTTTGTTTTTATTCCGCCGCGCACTTACTCTTTCTTTTAAATCCGAACATTTTTCGATATTCACCCCCCCCTCTATCGGTCTTTCTCGATCCACCAGCTATTAGATGTTATATGACGTTATCACTTCCTTATCGTTGCATATGCTTTTAGTTATGTTTCATTTCCGCTGCAATGTTAGATTCATACGCAATGATATAAGTAAGTAAGGAAAAAAGGTTAAAGGTAACGCCGTCGCCTAACGGTAAGGGGCGGGCGTTACAGCTTAGATGTGTGGTTAAATGATTTAGAGAAATTATTTATGCTAAACCTTCCGCTGCACGTAATTAATTTTAAAATTACGAACCCGCATCCATGTCAACATGCACCCGGTCCCAACATGAAGAAAGATCATATGCAGAAAGACTGTTTCAAATATGCCAACTACGTGTAAAGAAGAGTAAACTTCTCAACTTTATTAGTTCGGAAGTCAATTTAACAATTGTACCCACTGACACTTGTGGATAGATGCTAGTGTTATTACTCACATAAGTGTCACTATGTAGGATTATCTTAGGAAACGACTTTTTCTTAATAGTGAAAGATATATCTATATGAAGAATGGAAAGAATGTCACAGTTGAGTTTATTGGTGATTTTAGATTTTATTTAGGAATTGATGCTTATTTGAATTTAGAAAATATTTTTATTATACTATCTTTTAGATAGAATTTATTTTCAATTTCTTGTGTAAACAAACAAATTAGTTATTCTTGTTCATTTAGAAATGGAATGTTTAGTATTTTATTAAATTCAGTTGGTAATGATTTTTTGGTTGATAAACTATATAAATTAAACACCATAACTTCTACGAATAACAATATAATAATGTATAGTATATATATGAAATACAAATTGACTGATGGGAATTCATCTATATTATAGCATAGTTGTTTATGATATACATCCAGGCAACGCCTAGAAAAGTTAATGTCATATGAAATTCTTGATTCCCTTGATATGTCAGATTTTGATATCTGTACAGAGTGTGTTAAAGGTAAAATAACTAACAAAAGGAATAAGAGAGCAAATCGTCGTAGCGATGTTTTGGAGTTGATACATACGAATGTTTGTGGATTATTCCCTAAGACATCTTGGAATAGTCAATTATATTTCATCAGCTTCATAGATGACTACTCTCAATTCAGCTATCTATAGCTTATTCATAAGAAATTGCTATCTTTGGACACATTCAAAATTTTCTAAACCGATGTTGAAAATCAATTATGTAACAAAATTAAAGTCATCCGATCCGATAGTAGAAGTGAATATTAGGGTTGATATGATGGATTTGGTGAACAATATTCAAGACCTTTTACAAACTACCTTACTAAATATGAGATTGTGCCTCAGTATACCATGACCGGTACATCCAATCAAAAATGGTATAGCTGAATGACACAATCAAACTCTAAAAGATATAGTAAGAACTATGATCGCTTTTACTTCTTTACCTGAATCTTTGTGAGATGAAGCACCCAAGACTACAATTAACCTACTTGACAGAGTACTTAGTAAGGAGTAACTAAAACTCCATTCAAAATGTGGACGGGTATAAAGCTTAGCATTAGGTATTTGTATGTCTGGAGTTGTCTAGCTGAGGCTAGGCCTTACATGTCTAACGAAAGGAAACTGGACTCGAGAACAATTAGCTATAATTTTGTAGGTTACTCTGTGAAGTTAAGAGAGTATAAATTTTATAATCCCTCTAATAGATCCTTTTTCGAAATGAGAATGTCAAATTCATTAAGGACGGTGAGAGTGATAAGGATAGGGAAGTATCCTTTGAGGAACGCTTTAGCAACCCTCCTATGGTCACTATTAGTGCAATAAATAGCAGTACGATTTTCATACCACACATTATAGATATCACACATCCAGTAGGAGTGGTGAGTCAACATATTCCCGTATAATCTCTAATGCAATTGGAGAAATCTAACACTCAAATTAAGGTATTGCCTCATATTGATGATCAAGTACATCAACCATCTCAAGTACAAGTGTCTTTAAGGCGATCCACAAGGGAACGAAGAACCACAACTTCTTGTAATTATGTTGATCTCCAAGAGCATGATTTTGACATAGAGTTGGAAAGTGATCCTTGTTGATGCAGTCTGACCCTGATTGCTGTTTTGGTGTTGACACCGATTTTAAGTTAGGTTGATTAGATGATTGGGATTAAGTCCTAGTCGTGGACTAGGCATACCTAGTGGGACTAGGTTTGATGAAAATCCTAACCTGGAGGGTTAGGTGTGAAAAGTCCTAACCTGGAGGGTTAGGTATGAAAAGTCCTAACCTGGAGGGTTAGGTGTGAAAAAGTCCTAACCTGGAGGGTTATGTGTGAAAAAGTCCTAACCTGGAGGGCTAGGTGTGGAAAAGTCCTAGCTTGGAGAGCTAGGTGTGGAAAAGTCCTAGCTTGGAGGGCTAGGTGAATGAAATCCTAACTTGGAGGGTTAGGTGTGGAAAAATCCTAGCTTGGAGGGCTAGGTGTGAAAAGTCCTAACTTGGAGGGTTAGGTGTTTGGAAATCCCGGTGAGTGAAGTCGGGTCCCGGTGAGTGAAGCCAGGTTGACTGAAGTCCCGGTGAGTGAAGCTGGGCATGGAGTCTTGGTCTGAGGGATCAAGCACGAGTCGGAGATGGGCCGGAGGCTGGTTCTCTTGACTTAGAGTGGGTTAGGCCTTGCCCGGATTAGTCTGGTGGCCGATCAGGGAAGTTGGCACAAAGTTCCCTCTTGGATCAGCCCGGTGACCGATCCAGCGATGTCTGATCGGTCTGGTGACCGATCAGGGAGCTTCCAGTAACTTTGGCAACCCTACTGATCGGCACCTGATCGATCTGGTGACCGATCAGGGAGAAACCTTGACCGATCAATCTGAACGATCAACTATCGCAAGGTTTCTCACCCTGACCGATCAGGCTGGAGCCTGATCGGTCTGGGATCATCCTGATCGGTCTGGTGACTGATCAGCAGTGTATTTCTGGCGGGATTGTGGCAAGCAGATTCATGGATAGATTTGGTGACCGATCTGGTGACCGGTCATACGAGCTTGCGATCCCAGGTTTCTCACTGGGGACCGATCAAGATGGAGCCTGATCGGTCTGGGATCATCCTGATCGGTTCGGTGACCGATTACTTTAATTCAAAATGCACTGTCAGACGCTCTGATCGCGTCTGAACACATCTGATTTCTCTACGCTTAATCTCTGATACTTGATTCACTGCTAATTTGCTGTGCTAATGCTCTGATTAAGTGTGCAGGTGACAGGGATGGATTCAAACACTCAAGGAGAGTCAATGGAGGTCTTTCCTTGGAGCAGGTTTGTCCATTTGCCATCTCAGGTTGCAACGGTTGCTGGCGCTGCTGGAGCTGCTGACTGGGGCTAGACTGAGAGAAGCTCAGAGAGTCCAGAAGAGCTCAGTGGTAGGCTAGTTATTGCAGGTGAGCAGCTAGAGGCTTCAGTGAGATGACCTGGCGATCAGTGGAGAGACTTAAGCTGGGTAGCGGAGAAGAGCTGAGTAGAGAGTTTTTGCTGAACAGACTTCTTGCTAGACTTCTTTGTTGCACAATCAGTTCTCCACATTGTGCTTGTGCGATCTGTTGTTCCATCATCTTGAGCAAACAACTGTGATCTTTCAAGCAACCGTTTGTTACTTAGGCACATGGAAGAAGAAACAAGGAGCTTGAGTCCATCAGTGAGAAGACACGAAGAAGGGAGTTCTTGCATGAGATCTACGCTGGGTGGAGCTCGGGAGATGTTTGCTTGTGTTCTTGTGGTTCTAAGTGCTAAGTAAGATCCTTCTTGTGTTTGCTGTACTTTATACTTCATCATCTTGAAACGCTATGGAGAGGTTACTCCACCGAGAAGGAGGTTGCATTTTATCCGGATTTTCCGGGGCTTGATCTGTCGACGATCAAGGGATCGCCCACCTTACGGGCACGCCAAGGAGTAGGGGCAAGTTATCCCCGAACCTTGTAAATCCTCTTTGTTAGCGTTTGGTGGTTGTTCTTAGCTTAGGTTTTAAATTCTGCATACTCTGTTTTTATTGCTTCCGCTGTGCTACTAAACGTTTAAGTGCAGAAAACTTGAAAAGTGCTAAGTTTCGGTGTCTGGCTACATTCAACCCCCCCCCCTCTCTAGCCATCCATGATCCAACAAGCGGTATCAGAACTTGGGGCTCTGTTCAAATGGATTAACAATCGAGAGCTATCAACAATGGCGTTAAGAGAAGGCTTTAGCACCACCCGCCCTCCCTTCTTCGATGGAACAGATTTTCAATATTGGAGATCGAAGATGGAGTACTATCTAAAGATGGATATCAACACTTGGTTCGCTGTGAAGGAAGGTTTTTCCCCTCCAAAGGATGATGAAGGAAAAGAATTGGAATCTTGGCATTGGACGGCTGAGCAAACCCCGAAAAGTGAAGCCGACGCGATCTTGAATGCCCAAAGGGCAGTCTACAATAGGGCTGGTATTGATTACCGACCCAAAGAACCATCATTTGTGTCTTTAATGTCTAGGACTGATGTTAGACAATCTAAGACACCTAGGGCCCAAAGAAAAGTAGTCAAGGCATGGGTGCCTAAGTCTTGCTTAGTAGGTGCTTTAGGTCCCAAGGTTTGGGTACCTAAATCCTCTATTTTTCGAATTGTGTAGGTTGTGATTGAGGGGGAGCATCTATCAACTTGGTTCATTGATAGTGGGTGCTCCAAACATATGACCGGTGATAAATCATTATTCACTACCTTTCAATGCAAAAATAGAGGTAATGTTTCCTTTGGAAATAATGGTAGTCTTAAGGTTATAGGAATAGGAGACATTCAAATATCCGAATGTCTTAGGATTAAGAATGTCCTTCTAGTCAAGGAGATGACATTCAATCTTCTAAGTGTCAGTCAATTGTGTGATGCGGTTTACATAATTGATTTTAAATCAAGTCAATGACTAGTTACACAACATGACAACTTTGACACGGTACTAGTAGGAACAAGAATAGATAACATTTACCAAGTTTCCTTTAAAAGCGCTACTAATGCTCTTGCTAAGTGTTTCATGTCAAAAGAAGAGGAGTCCACCCTTTGGCACCGGAGACTAGCACACGTGAACATGAAGAATATCCAGAAGTTGGCCAACAACGGATTAGTTCGTGGCTTACCAAGCATCAAGTATGAAAAGGACAAACTTTGTGATGCATGTCAAATGGGTAAGCAAACAAAATCTGCACATAAAGGTAAAAGCATTGTAAGTACTTCTACCGCATTGGATTTACTTCACATGGACTTGATTGATTGTAGTACTATTATATCCATAAATGGTAGTAGATATTATTTTGTTATCATTGATGATTTTACTAGATATATATGGACATATTTTCTAAAATATAAGGATCAAACCTTAGATATTTTCATTTCTTTTTGTAGAAGAGTTGGAAATGAAAAATCATCAACAATTAAGACAATAAGAAGTGATCATGGAGGTGAATTTCAAAATCAACGATTTTTAGAATTTTGTCAAGATAGAGGGTATAGACATGAGTTCTCCACTCCTAGAACACCACAACAAAATGGTGTTGTAGAGAGGAAGAACCGTGTTTTACAAGAGGCTGCACGAAGCATGCTCAACGAGTACTCACTACCGAGTTACTTATGGGCCGAAGCTGTAAACACAGCTTGCTATGTGCAAAATCGAGTCCTCATCCATAGATTCTTAGGAAAGACTCCTCACGAACTTTTGTTTGAAAAACCACCTACGGTTAAACATCTTAGGGTGTTTGGTTGTAAAGTGTTTATTCTAAACACCAAGGACCACCTTGGAAAGTTCACGGCAAAAGCTGATAAAGGGATACTGGTCGGGTACTCCCTAGTTAGCAAAGCCTACCGAGTCTACAATAAGAAATCCAGATTGGTTGAAGAATCTTCTGATGTTGTCTTTGAAGAAATTCCAAAAGCCAATGATCAACCAGAAGATGTCGAAGGAGTTCAATTCGAACTTAGGAAACTAGGTTTGAATGAAACTCCAAGTGTTGATGGTAATGAATTTGATGACGGTGAGCCTAGACAACACATAGATCAGCCAAATCCTGAGGCTGAGCTTGTGTCTAGTGACACCATTCAAGAAGCACCACCAACACCTAGGCAAACTAGATTAGCCTCTAGTCATCCCCAAGACCAAATTATTAGAGACATCCATCATGGGGTTAGAACTAGATCATTCTTTAGGAATGAGGCTAATGAAGTTGCCCTAATTTCCGAAATTGAACCTAGAAAAATTGACGAAGCATTAAATGATCCCAATTGGATCATTGCCATGCAAGATGAACTAGGTCAATTCGATAGAAGTCAAGTTTGGGACTTAGTCCCTAGATCTAAAAAGACCACCATTATTGAAACCAAATGAGTCTTTAAAAATAAATTGAACAATAAGGGAGAAATCATAAGAAACAAGGCACGCTTAGTAGCCAAGGGCTATAGTCAAGTTGAAGGCCTTGATTATGATGAGACCTATGCTCCCGTGGCACGATTAGAGTCCATCCGATTGATGCTTGCATTTGCAGCACATCGTGGTTTCAAGCTATATCAAATGGGCATCAAATCGGCTTTTCTAAATGGTTTAATAAGAGAAGAGGTCTATGTCGAACAACCTCCGGGGTTTGAAAGTTTCGAATTTCCAAACCACGTGTTCAAGCTCAAAAAGGCTCTTTATGGCCTTAAACAAGCACCCCGAGCTTGGTATGAGCGATTGTCGACATTTTTTATTGAAAAAGGCTTTGTTAGAGGCCAAATAGACCCTACACTATTTCTACGAAGAGATAGTGACGATATCTTCATAGCCCAAGTGTATGTCGATGACATAATTTGTGGCTCAAACAACAAGGGCTATTTAAATGAATTTATTGGACACATGGAAAGTGAATTTGAAATGAGTCTAGTGGGAGAGTTGACCTTCTTCCTCGGACTCGAAATTAAACAAACCCGAGATGGGATCCATGTGCATCAATCAACGTATACCCAAGAGATCATTCGAAAATTTAATATGAGTGATTCGAAAGAGGTAACCACTCCCATGGCGACAAACACAAGATTAGACAATGATGAGAGTGGTAAACCTGTTGATTTGACTCAATATCGGAGCATGATAGGTAGTCTGCTATACCTCACAGCTAGTCGACCTGATATACTCTTTGTTGTGGGTATGTGCGCTAGGTATCAAGTCTGTGCCAAGGAATCTCATCTAATTGCGGTTAAAAGAATTTTGAGGTCCCTTAAGAGAACAATTGGAGTTGGTCTTTGGTACCCCCGTACCGAGTCATTTAACCTAATTGGCTATACCGATTCTGACTATGCTGGATGCAAGTTGGATCGGAAAAGCACAAGTGGGGGTTGCCAATTCCTAGGATCATCATTGGTAAGTTGGTCAAGTCAGAAGAACATTGTGTTGCTCTCTCCACGACCATGGCAGAATATATCGCCATGGGAGAGAGCGTATCACAATTGATTTGGATGATTCATACTCTAGAGGACTATGGATTAAGCTACAAGGGTGTGCAAGTGTTGTGTGACAACATTAGCACAATTAACCTAACCAAGAATTCAGTCCATCATTCTAGGACTAAGCATATTGAAGTGCGTCACCACTTCATTAGAGATCATGTAACTAGAGGAGATATTGTAATCTCTCATGTAGAGTCCAAATCAAACCTAGCTGACATTTTCACTAAACCACTTTCCGAGAATGAATTTAGTTTCTTAAGAAGGGAGTTGGGAATGTGTCGTGCCTCATAGGATTCTAAAAACATTCAAAACTCTTCATGATCAATTCTAATTGTTGGGATACAATTGGGTAACTTGGGGACATCTCACACAAACTATAAGGTTTACCAAAACATTTTTGTTTGCTAGAAATGGGGTGAGATGTTAGGATCAACTTAATTTCTCAAAATATCAATGCATCCCTTGAGAAATTTGGTTGACGAGATAAAAATCACTACGGTGACCAAGTATGGGGAAAACCAATGCATAACACATGTGTATTTGGCTCCATGATCATACTTGGGCATTCCAATCAAGGAAACTTGATTGGAGACTTGAATTTGATACAAACTTGCTTGAAATTACTTGAATGTTTGTTGATTGTGTTTGACTCCACTCGGGTGGAGCAAAGTGTTTTGCCAAAATCATAAGGACCTTTGATCCTCATTCAGGGATCAATCTTAGTCAAGGGATCATTTCCAAGATCGATAATCTTCATCAGATCCTATCAGAAATTGTTTGGATGTCTGAAACTGAAAATTTCAGATCGTATCAGGGAAATTCAGGGAGCTTGATCGGTCACCGGACCGATCAGGAGTATGTCTGATCAGTCCCCGGACCGATCTGCCCCCCCCCCTTTTGGTGATCGGTCCACAGACCGATCAAAGAGGTCACAGAACACTTCGCGAAAAATTGACCAAACATTCTGTGTTGGCCTGGATCGGTCCCCGGACTGATCTGCCACCCTGTGGTGATCGGTCCACAGACCGATCAGGGGCTCACGGAAAATCCTCCAAACCCACTGTTCGCTCCCTGATCGATCAGCCGATCGATCAGGGGCCTTCCTGATCGGTCACCCGACCGATCAGGACCAGGCCAATCCGATTAGGCCAGAGCCTGATCAGTCTGGGCGCTCCCAGATCGAACAGTGATCCGTTCGATCACATTAAATTGCGGTTGGTGGACCGATCCACCAACCGATTAACTTCGTGTAAACCTTACCCTTTCAAACCCTAGCGCCGAAACTCTCATCTTGTGCATCCTCTTGCTGTGCGTGAGTTCTCTTCCTGCGTCCCCTCCTCCTGCGTGAGTTCCTGAGAGTTCAGCGAGGAGATCTTGTTTCCCTGCGAGTGTGTGCGCAAGATTCTTCGCGTGAGCTCTTCTCCTTCCCGTGCACGTGTGATCTTCTCTCTGTGCGCAAGTGTTCTTCTTTCTGCACGAGAGTTCCTGTCAAGCTTCTACGTTTTTCCTCTCGTGAGCAGGCTTTCCGAAGTCAATCAACTCGACATGGCACCTAAGTAAGCATTGTTGTTGGTTTTCTTACAAATCAATTCTAGATTATGTATTTGGGCTAACCATGTTCTTACTTTTAGTGTTTTACCTGTTGTGTTGTGATCCTACTCATTGTCGTGACCTTGCCATGATTTTTCACCCCACTGATTAAACGTAATCATGTGCAATCCATATCATGATATGTTTCTTCCCGTGATCAAATCTTGGTTCTTTGATTAAACCTATGTTCATATGATCAATTCCATCTTGTGTTATATTTCATTCTTGTGTCATCGCCGAATGATCAACCTCTATTGATTATAACCTCATTTCATTTGATTCAATTGTTGCCATGATCTATTCAACCATTTTAGAAAGTCATCCAAGGGCAAAGAACCCGTGGAGGGAAGCTCAAAGGGCAAAGGCTCTTCTTCTTCCGCGCCCTCCCGAAGGCCTCAGCCTTCGTCGAATTCTAGGTTCCCTAACGCTGCTTCAGAGCAAGCGTTCCAATCCCGCACCTTTAAGCTGCTTTCCTGCCGGTCCATTGATGGACCCTTCCTGGCTAAGCATTGTCCCTCCATTATGGAGGTGATAACCTTCTACAACCTGGGCTTTCTTCTCTCCCTTGAACGAACTATAAACTATGACCTTGTTTCCGAGTTCTACAATAACCTACAACAAGGTCCTCAAGGTGGCTTTGAGTTTACTACCCGAGTAGCCATGAGAAATCTTGACTTCTCTTATGATATCCTAGCTGAGTATCTGGGCGGTCGACGATCGCCTAACTTTTATTCCATCTACCCGGAACTTCCTAACCCCTTGTTGCCTCCCTTTGCGAACGTTACCCCTGATAGCATTTATCAGCACTTCTTTGGCCATCCACGACCAGCTGGTCTTGACGAGCTAGGGCCCGACTTTCCGACCTTTGTGGCCCTCCGTCTTTCCCCTGTTGATTACGTTCTCTTCAAGATAATCACAAACTACATCTTGCCGATCACTTCCAAACCCTTGACCGAGATCCAACCTTATCATTGCCTGATGCTCTATGGCATGCACCGCCACATGGACTTTGACATCATGGAGAACATTTTTCAGTCCATCATATCCTATAGAGAGTCGAGCCGACGCACTGTCTATATGTCGTTTGGTCATGTCATCACTGACTGGCTTATGTCAGTAGGTGTTGATGTAACCAAGGGCAGAACAGTGCCCATGGTTAGACAGGATTGCAGACTCGGCAGGTGCGCGTTTGCCAAGTCTGGCATTGTCATCAGGGATCACGATCGGGCTCTGGTATGGAAGGACGGGAGGGGTCTTGGAGAGCTTCCTAGGGGCCCACACATTCAAGCACCAGCAGATGTTGCTGCACATCAGGAGGCTCCCGCTGCTGCTGCTGACTATGATTATGAGCCGGATCCAGACATAACGCTGGCAGGTTTCTGAGCTGGAGCTTGCTATGCAGCACGATTTTCATGTCTCAGAGCTCTGGCGAGAGGAGGCTAGGTGATGCCCTCAAATTAGATGTCACGAAAGTGGGTCTCAAATTTAGATATTTATAAAGCTGGAAACCCATTTTGCAATCAAAGTATGAAAACGTAGTAAAGGGGTCACAGGTCGTATTTTTCCTAGGGCTAGTTGATATTGTTCGATTCTAACTTGGTTTATGTGTCGTTTGTGGATTTTTGGGTTTCGAATGTGATTTGGGTTTGGATTGCAATTAGGAATGAAAATGAAACGAAAATTAAGGAAACTTAACTCATGACTAAACAAAGTGATGGCATTTAATGATTCAACCAATTGACCACTTAATCAATTAATGCACTTAACCAAATTTTTGGAAAACGAATATGATTCAAAGGCAAAACAAATGCTAAACAATGAAGCAACAAAATCAAACTCAAGACAGACCAAATGCAAGCAATCTAAAACCCAATTGATACAAAAACCGTGCCAAGATTTCCCTTGATACCAAGTGCAAAACTCCATCTGAAAAGCATAAATAAAGATGAAAATTCAGAAACAAATGAGATGTAAACCCAATTTATTCCGAGCACAATACAAACTGACAAGTGGGTTTAACTTCATCTAAATCGGAACTCAAAACAATCAAGTGCCAATCAAGCTAACCACTAATCCGAAACAAGATTTCACTTGACACAAACTTGCAGAAATAAATTGATCATGGCATGCAGGGTAGAGAAGCTAATTGCCGAACTCTGACACTAAATGCAGAAGGAATACTACAACTCAAGCATGTTGCAGAAATTTTGAAGGAAGAAGTGCATCCACTGATTGGAATGCAGAATTTCCAATCAAACTGATGCTGGACTTGACTGTAGAATTTTCAGAAACTTGAAGACCGGTGTGCAGCCACAAACTGGATACAAAATCAGACAAAGAAAACTGAACTAGAATGCTACAATCCAAGGATCAGATGAGATTAACAAGAAATAGACATCACTTAATACAATTCAGGATTGAAACTCAAAACTTGACACAACCTGTAGAAATTCAGCAATAAGCTGCAAAATTTCAGCAACTTGAAGGCAGGAATGCAGCTACAATTCAATTGCAAACGCTGATAGAGTAAGCTGAGTACGATTGCATTAAAAACTGAGAGTTGCAGAAAATGAACTGATTTGCAGAAATAGGGATACGCAAGCCTGAACCCTACTACAGAAATCGAAAACTGAGAACAATGGATAACTGAATTCAGAAACTCAATAACAATTGCTATGCAAATGAAACATTCTGCAAAATGAACTAAAAAGATGAAAGCTAAGCTCAATTAATACAAAAATAAGGACATTAAGAAAGGAACTGATTCTCAACAGATGCTGATACGCAATGCACAAAACAGGGGATTCTGATACAAACTAATACGCAAAGATTAAGCAAGAAATACACTGAAATGAAAAGCAATTATCCACTAAAAACATTCCCTAGCTATTACACTAGAAGATTTGAACCCTAATTAGGCAGAAAATAATCAGAAACGAAGACTAGTAGCTGAGACAGAAAAATATAGAAATAGAATTGGCAGAAATCGAAAACTACAGCTAACATAATGGAAATTGACTAAGTAAACTAAATCTCAATCTCTCATCTCAGCTCAAAAACCCCTTGCTGTCACTCAAGGATGAGCCTCGAATTGAGAAAGAAACGATCCATACAAGAAAATTACAGCAGCTGGAATAAATTTCAGAAATGAAGTTACGGCAGAATTGAAACTACAGCTAACACAATGAAATACAATACGAAATCTAAACCCCAATCACTCCATTAGCTCAAGATCTCCTTGTTTGTCACACAAGGGCTGGCCTCGAACCCCTAAGTTCAGCAATTCACTAGAAAACAGCTCGGTCGGTCGATTCTGCTCAAACTGCACGTAGCTGGAATTTTCCAATCCAATCTCCTCTATCTCAATGGATGGATTGCGATGATGATTTGAGGAACATCTGAGCTCACCTGAGAACCCCTACAGATGGCTCAGATGATCGAAAGTGGCTCGTGGATGAGAAACAAGTGACTGAATCGCAGAGATGCCGAAACCCTCAAACAACCCTGTTCCGGCACAATTTGAGCTGAAATCATCCAACAAAACTATCCTCCAATGATCCAAATCTTGTTCTAAACAAAGAATTGAGGTGGTCGCGCCTCAAATTGAAGGAAAAGCTCGAAAAAATGAAGAACTGCTGAAGAACGAAGAACTGTACGGCGAAGAGGCGACAAGGGAAGAGCTGGGAAATGTTTGATTAAATACATAAGAATGGACGGTTCAGATTGATTTGAGGAAATCCAACGGCTGATCTTCATCCGATCTGACCCAAACATTGATGATGTTGATCAAGGGTCAGGATCTGCCTCGTGGTAGCTCGGATCCTCCAGATTTACAACGGATGATCCAGATCAACCTAATCTTTGAATGGACAGTCTAGAGCCCTCTGAGCTTGATCCAACAGTTGAATGAGCTCTGATTGGGATGAAACCATCAGATCTTAATCAGAGTGCTTGATCAGCCCTAACCCTAGCTTGGATTGCTTCAGATGGTCCTCGATGGCTCAGATCTAGCCGCTTTTGAATCGGACGGCCCAGATTAATCCGAAGCTTGATAACTCGATCCAGGTCCACTTCCGACTCAAGTTTGACCCAGTATGCCCTAGGTCTAGGATCCTTTCATGCCTACAAAGATAGATCAAAAATTTAGTGGCCAAATAATCCAAATATGTACAGATTCGCAATTAAGTCCAAAATAAAAGTAAGTTCTAAAACCTAGGGTAAATTCACAATTAAGCAAGTAAAACATGGGTCAAACATGGATTTTAGCAACTAAAATAATCAATAAAATGGTACTTATCACTAGGTCAGAGTTTTGATCCATCGATCGCCGACTTCACAGATTGGAGTCCAATGTCTCAGGGGTCCATTCTCTGCAGCAGACGTGGTACGACGAGTGGCGCCGGCACACCATTCCGGGAGATGTGCCCTCTAGCAGTGCTGCACCGAGGTCTTTTGTTCCAGATGATGCCATGATGGATGACCCCCCCCCCCCCCCGCCGATGGATGATTGTACTCTGATTCTACTTTATGGTATCTGACGATTTAACGGATCTGTCCGTCCTGACTATTCATCTATTATGGCTTGGTGGTTGACTTTGATGCATTGATATGCATCTAATTATGTGTCTGGTTTTGTTGTATGATGCACTTGACTTTTCAGGCTATGTTTTATCCTTATTTCTATGATTAGATTTTGCTTATGCTTCATTCATCTAGCATTATGTCTTGTTATGCAATGCTATGTTTATTGCTATTCCATGATAATATGATACATATGATTGTCTTGCCATGCCTTATATTTATCATATGTTTTCATATGTTTTCCAAATTAAATCCAATCTTATGTTGTTTTGGGAAACCCCTAGGGTTGAGGGGGAATATGTTTAAACTTAACAACCCGTCTATACCATTTTCGGTGTTTGACAAAGGGGGAGAATGTGGTTGGTTAAGTTTAGGATGATTATGAGTTAAGTGTTGTAGGGGGAGGATCCTGATTCTCCTACAATTCTGAAATTTGCAACTATTGAATTTGAATCCCTAAACTAAAAATCGGGTTGTCAAACAACAAAAAGGGTGAGATTGTTGATGCAGTCTAATCCTGATTGTTATTTTGGTGTGACACCGATTTTAAGTTAGGTTGATTAGATGATTGGAATTAAGTCCTGGTCGTGGACTAGGCATACCTAATGGGACTAGGTTTGATGAAAGTCCTAACCTGGAGGGTTAGGTGTGAAAAGTCCTAACCTGGAGGGTTAGGTGTGGAAAGTCCTAGCTTGGAGGGCTAGGTGTGGAAAAGTCCTAGCTTAGAGAGCTAGGTGTGGAAAAGTCCTAGCTTGGAGGGCTAGGTGAATGAAATCCTAACTTGGAGGGTTAGGTGTGGAAAAATCCTAGCTTGGAGGGCAAGGTGTGAAAAGTCCTAACTTGGAGGGTTAGGTGTTTGGAAATCCCGGTGAGTGAAACCAGGTCCTGGTGACTGAATCCAGGTTGACTGAAGTCCCGGTGAGTGAAGCTGAGCATGGAGTTTTGGTCTGAGGGATCAAGCACGAGTCGGAGATGGGCCGGAGGCTGGTTCTCTTGACTTAGAGTGGGTTTGGCCTTGCCCGGATCGGTTTGGTGACCGATCAGGGAAGTTAGCACAAAGTTCCCTCTTGGATCGGTCTGGTGACCGATCAGGGAAGTTGGCATAAAGTTTCCTCTTGGATCGGTCCAGTGACCGATCCAGCGATGTCTGATCGGTCTGGTGACCGATCAGGGAGCTTCCAGTAACTTTGGCAAACCTACTGATCGACTCCTGATCGGTCTGGTGACCGATCAGGGAGAAACCTTGACCGATCAATCTGAATGATCAACTGTCGCAAGGTTTCTCACCCTGACCGATCGGGCTAGAGCCTGATCGGTCTGGGATCATCCTGATCGGTCTGGTGACCGATCAGCAGTGTATTTCTGGCGGGATTGTGGCAAGCAGATTCATGGATCGATTTGGTGACTGATCTGGTGACCGGTCAGGGTGACTGATCATACGAGCTTGCGATCCTAGGTTTCTCACTGGGGACCGATCAGTATGGAGCTTGATCGGTCTGGGATCATCCTGATTGGTCCGGTGACCGATCACTTTAATTCAAAATGCACTGTCAGACGCTCTGATCGCGTTTGAACACATCTGATTTCTCTGCGCTTTATCTCTGATACTTGATTCACTGCTGATTTGCTGTGCTAATGCTCTGATTAAGTGTGCAGGTGACAAGGATGGACTCAAACACTCAAGGAGAGTCAATGGAGGTCTTTCCTTGGAGCAGGTTTGCCCATTTGCCATCTCAGGTTGCAATGGTTGCTGGCGCTGCTGGAGCTGCTAACTGGGGCTAGGCTGAGGGAAGCTCAGAGAGTCTAGGAGAGCTCAGTGGTAGGCTGGTTGTTGCAGGTGAGCAGCTGGAGGCTACAGTGAGATGACCTGGCGATCAGTGGAGAGACTTAAGCTGGGTAGCGGAGAAGAGCTGAGTAGAGAGTTTTTGCTTAACAGACTTCTTGCTAGACTTCTTTGCTGCGCGATCAGTTCTCCACATTGTGATTATGCGATCTGTTGTTCCATCATCTTGAGCAAGCAACTGTGATCTTTCAAGCAACTGTCTGCTACTTGGGCACTTGGAAGAAGAAACAAGGAGCTTGAGTCCATCAGCGAGAAGACACGAAGAAGGGAGTTCTTGCATGAGATCTGCGCTGGGTGGAGCTCTGGAGAAGTTTGCTTATGTTCTTGTAGTTCTAAGTGCTAAGTAAGATCCTTCTTGTGTTTCCTGTACTTTATACTTCATCATCTTGAAACGTTGTGGAGAGGTTACTCCACCGAGAAGGAGGTTGCATTTTATCCGGATTTTCTGGGGCTTGATCTGCCGACGATCAAGGGATCGCCCACCTTACGGGCACGCCAAGGAGTAGGGGCAAGTTATCCCCGAACCTTGTAAATCCTCTTTGTTAGCGTTTGGTGGTTGTTCTTAGCTTAGGTTTTAAATTCTGCATACTCTATTTTTATTGCTTCCGTTGTACTACTAAACGTTTAAGTGCAGAAAACTTGAAAAGTGCTAAGTTTCGGTGTCTGGCTACATTCACCCCCCCCCCCTCTCTAGTCATCCAAGATCCAACAATCCTACGTCTTTCTAAAAAGTCAAATAATGCTCTAACCTTGAAACGCGGATTAACGCCATGTAAGAAGAGTTGAAGTTTATGGCAGATAATAACATTTAGGAACTTACTGATATTATGTCTAAGAGATGTCCTAAGATAATCATCTTAAGGAATGTATTATTTATTGGATAAATATAGTTTTACTATTTCAGTATACATTCTTTATGTGTATGATTGAATCTTAAACTGATTTATTGAACATCCAAAATATGATTTATAACATGTGAGAACTCATGATTGGATCACGACTAGTGAGCATTTCTATATGTATAATTATGAATATATTGAAATCTTTGCTAGTCGAGGAACTGATATATTCGGGCATTATCAATTCTATGAAACTAACATGGGTTATACTCCTTGCTCGAACCAAGCAATTCATCACTAGCTAAAGACATTGGAATGTTGAGAGAATATGAATGCTAGTTATGGTAACTAGTTCATTGGAGTGGTCTACAA
>JAGFNQ010008323.1:0-36293 GCA_024364735.1 Boesenbergia rotunda | reverse complement strand
TCCTTGACCAGGACTTCGTTCTCACCATCCGAGTCAGGTCTTCGGTGCCAACCCTTGCCAGGGCTTCGTGCCCATGTCCTTCGACCAGGACTTCGTGCCTATGCCTAGGCGTTCTTTTCCTACATACTTAGTGAACATGTTAGATCAACATAAACTTAACTTTTGAATCCTTTGTCCATTATCAAAACCAGGTTCGACTATGGTGCTTGCCTGCACCAACAGTATCTCTTTTTGATTTATGGCAACCCGATTCAAAAAGTTAAGTTAATCGAAACAGGTAAAGTACTAGTTTAGTTTCCTCCCCCTGGATGGAATCTCCCCCTAGGGTTTTCAATGATTCGTGGGGTTTGAAAAATTTCTAAGTCTAAAGACGGAGTTAACTTTTTAACACTTAGAACATTTTTCAACAGATGTTTTAGAAAACATTTTCCAAAAAAAATTTTGGTTGGGCACTTGGAAAATTTATATTTAGACATTTTACATTTAGAAAAATTTTTAAGTTAATAACTTAGTAGAAAATTTTTCTAATCATTTTCTAAAAAGAAAAAAAATTTAATCTCTTTAGTACTTTTAGAAAGTTTATACTTAGAAATTTTTCTTATTTGAGAAGTTTGAACATAAGTACTTAGAGATAACAAACATCTTAGGTCAAGTACTTAGACACAATTTTGAAAAAAGGTTTAAGTCAAGTACTTGAAAATTTTAGAAAACAATTTAAGTCAAGTACTTGGAAATTTTTGAAATTTAAGTCAAGTACTTGGAAATTTTTGAAATCAATTTAAGTCAAGTACTTGGAAAATTTTGAAAACAATTTAAGTCAAGTACTTGGAAACAGTTTTGAAAAAGACGGTTTTGAAGGCAACTTTAAATTAATTACTTTTTGAAGAAAGGATAATGAAAATTTTAAAATTTTGAAAAAAAATTAATTTTCAAATCTTCCTTCTAATTTTCAGATCGTCCTTCTCTCCTTTTCACTCTCTCCCCCTTTGCCATATATCAAAAAAAATAAAGCAATATAGAAAACCTAAATTGCACAAGGATATAGTAAAAGAATAATGTGTTGTACTGAACCAATTCAAGATATAGACTAGACCAAATCAATTTGATATATCTCTGTCGGGTCCTATTTAACCCAATTAGCTACTTACTAACTGTTATAAACAGTAGTTTTCGCTAGGGTTAGTCAAGTTAAGTGCTTCTTTCAAGTTAGATTGTTCTAAACTTGACACTTAACCTGATTGACTGTTTAGATTTGATATTTAGTGCCCCAACTTACTGCAGATGCACTGAACTTAAAGCATCTTGATTAAGCAAAGACCTAAGCATCTCAACCCTTCTAGGTTATCATCAAAAAGTACCCTAAGGTCTTGTGAGATGCTGGCTTCTAGATCTATAGGTGCATGCATTCTAGGGTTAAGCCTAGGCTAAGTCCATTTCGAAAAAGCCCTAGTTTTGAAGGCGTAGTTTTAAAAAAACTAAGTCGAAAAATTATTTTAAATTTAAAAAAGATTTGAAATTCAAGTAAGGCAGTTTTCAAAATTCATTTTTTTAGAACTAATTTTA
The DNA here is from genome assembly GCA_024364735.1 of Boesenbergia rotunda. Classification (NCBI taxonomy): domain Eukaryota; kingdom Viridiplantae; phylum Streptophyta; class Magnoliopsida; order Zingiberales; family Zingiberaceae; genus Boesenbergia; species Boesenbergia rotunda. The sequence continues at coordinate 34,730 of JAGFNQ010008323.1, read as the reverse complement.
AAATCGAGTAAAGCAGTAAGAAAAACAGAAGTAAAGTAAGTCTATTCTACCAAGCATAATTCTAATAAAGATTAGTTAATCAAGAAAAGCAAATAGTCAACTCCATAAGTCAGCTGGTAAAACATTGGACCAGCATAGTCATACAAGTCAAATATAAGTCAACCCTACTAAGTAGGGGCAGTCAAACAGTCAATCGTACAATGCCAATCTAAACTAGGAGGAGGGACCGGGATGATCCGATGAGCCTGGCTGCCAGGATCGAAATAGCGACATCATCTCATGATACCATGCGTCGCTAGTCTCCCTATCGGCTCTGAGGGCACTCATGTACTCAGTGTAATGGGCCTGATTTGTCTCCTTTCTTTAGCATGATTTGCCTCCACTTCCTCCCGGAGGCTCTGGACCTATGTCTCAAGTCGCGTCACTCTCTGGTAGAGTGTCGGTGGTGGGGGCTCGTCTATGTGCTCTCGATCCTCGGCTGCCAGATCTGCTACATCGACCTCAACGTCCTCATCAGAGTCGATCTGGGGTCCGTCTCTCTGACGCCTCCACGACAAAACCCCGGTACCCGAAACCTCTATACCAGCTAGTGAAAAATTCCTAAAACCTATCTCATCGAAGTCAGTCATCGCGGTCATCTCTCCATTGGTGATGTTACGACCGTGATAATGAAGAATGAAAGTGATGATGTGGCAATAGGGGGTGCGTACCCGCCCCTGAGTGGTAACACTGGATGCATGTAGAATCGTGTGGAACATGTGGAGTCCAATGTCGATATCAAGATGATGGATCAATGTGTATAGGAGGAAGGTGTGAAATGGTTGTATGGTAGCGACGTCTCTAGTGGATAAAGGTAGAATGCAACGGACTAGTACTCTATAAAGAGCGTAGTCCTGGACCTGAAGGTCAACAGACTGAAATCGTCTGGCTAAGGGGTTTCTAGCATCCCTGTAGAAGTAGGAGTATAGAGTATCTAGGGTAATGTGAGAGTAGGGAGCATCAAAGGGAGGATCCCTAGGAGGATAACAGCAAAAGGTGGACTGAGAGAGTCGTAGTCCAAGAAATCGGTTGAGTAACAAAGGTGTAATTGTTAAGGGCATCCCTTAAACTGTGGTGACAAACATAAAGTCATCCTGTCTAACTATGTTATTGTAGAATTCTGCACATAGGGATGTATTAATGGGATGAGTGCAGAATACAAGGTTGACTAATTGATAAAAGTTGATAACATTCATGGCCAATGGACAAGATTGAGTGAAGAATTGCCTATTTAGGTAACTCGTCTTAACAGGATTATATGTTGTTCGAGCAAATCTATTGCAAAGTTCTAAGGTTGGGAACCTAGGATCGGGACTAGGTTCAGTACCGGGGTTTGATTGGATTGCTCGGCGTTTTCTAAGATAAGAATCATGCGTTTAAAAGAAAAGAATTAAGAAAAGTAATTTTAAATGAACCTGTAGCGACCCGCCTTCTCTACCTTAGACGGATCGTTACTTTTCTCTACTTCTCGACTTCTGATGCATGACTAAAAATGCGGAAATCTTTTTTTTTCTTTTAAATTCATCTAACAATGATATTCTAACTTAAGTAGTCATGCATGATACCATATCACACTTTCCTTCTCAAAAGCTCGCAAATGATACTCATTGAAGCTTGCCTCGCCCAACTCGAACTGCAGGTATCAGTCGACTGATACTGTACCAGTCGACTGATAGGCCTGAAATCTGAAGTTCAGGTTTCGGCACTTGCTTCAAAGGTCCACCAATCATGTATTTTCGAGCCATATAAAACTATGATACCATTTCTATACTCTATGCCAGTTTTCTAAACAATTTAGCCAAACAAAATCAATCCATAAACTTGAAATTAGGACTTTTGCGGAAGAAAATAAACTATTCAAGTTATATGAACTTTAACACTAAAGTTTGTACCAATCTTGACTCCTATGCATTCCTAACACCAAATACAAGTTTTATAACCTTGCTAAAGCATTATGAAATATGGATGCAACTTTTCTAAACATATCTAAGCAATAAAACTTGATTCAAGAGAAATTGATACTATCTTGGCACATGCATCTATTTCTCTAACAAAGTATCAATATCTCCAACTACTCACATTTCTACTCATCCAATGCAATCATAAGAATATGTAGGCTAAAAGAAATGACATGGAATCTTTATTCTAAGAAATTGAGTATGTAAAACTATTCAAAACTTATATGTTCGCTAACTCCATAAAACAAGAACTTGAAATCTGAATAAACTATAACATTGTAATTTAAATAGTAAAATTGTCTCGTCTCAAAGATCTCTCCAAAATCAGCCACCACACACACTTTTCTCAGCACCGCCTCATCGCCTTCCTTCAGAATTGCTTGCCTTTACCTTTATCTGCAATAAGAGGAAATGCATCTAGTAAGCAAAAAGCTTAGTAAGTACTATCTAGCTCACAAAATCTCGAAATGTGCAAACATGCTTCTAGAACAATATGAAAATCATATGAGATACTAATATGCTTGAAAGAAAACTAAGAACATGTATAACTCAAAACATGCATACTCAAGCAATAATAAATCTCAATTTACTTTTCTTGGCTCAACTTGAAACTTTAGCTATTCTTTAACTTTTGAAAACTTTCTTAAACTTTCGAAACTTTGCTAAAGCATATACTTGAAAATAATAATCACTTGGATCCACTGAAGACGTAAGTACCATCTCATATGCGCGTTCCCTAAAAGGTTGGGGTAGCGAGCCACCAATCCTAATAGAGCAGACCTTGGTCTACCAGGGCCAAGACCTTGGAATTGGACACCTGGATTTCTTTAACGACGCCCTTGGACGCCGGGTACTGGCCTTAGAAAATAAAATAGCTTTTCTTTCTTTTCTTTCTTATCTGTAAATGCCTTGGCATTTTCTCGAGCACCTTGCGTGCTAAAATCCCTAAGTCTTGACTTTTGGGGATTTCTTAAGGCCTTGGCCTTTTCTTTTCTTATCTTTATCTTCTCTTTTCTTTTCTCATAGCTTTTCTTGGACCCAAACTCACATAGGGTACTTAATCAACATATATAAGCATATAATGAACTAAGATCACATGCAAAAATCAAACAAAAGAAATATCTCTTTTAAAAACTTTTAAGGAAATTCTGCGGAAAAACCGCCTCTTACTGCAGGTGAGCAGTACTTACATTGATATCTTGGACTTACAACCAAGATTGACGTCTAGAGCTCGGGAGAAACTTGAGATCTCGGAGAATTCTTCGCGCCTACGCGTTCCTCTCGTCGCGGGGATCCCGAATATAGGAATATCTCTTGGAGGAGAGCTTTGGCCGGCCCTCTAGGCTTGGTGTGGCGTCGCCCAAGAGAGGAGAGGGAGGGTCGGCGCTGAGGGGGAGAGGAGAGAAAATAAAACTTCTCTCTTTAATTATCTATTTATACTTATGGGGCGGATGACCTAACTACACCTTAAATATATTCTCTCCATCCCTTGTTGTGCTTGATACCCTAGCCTGGCTGGTCGCGCGCTTGCCTGGTCTCGTGCTGGTCGCGGGTTCGAACCCCCGCTGCCCTTAAGTTTTTTTTCCTTTTTTTTTTTTCTTCCTTTTTAAAATACTAAACGAACTCGGAAAATTCCATAAAAATATTCTAAAAATCCCTAAAAATATCTAGAATATTTCTAAACCATTTTTAAATAATTCTAAGGACTTTAAGAACTAAAAATGGGAATTTTGGGGCGTTACAATCCCCCATACCTTATGAAAAGTTCGTCCTCGAACTTAGAATAATTCTGGATATCTCTCTCTCATGCTGTCCTCACGTTCCCAAGTAGCCTCTTCATGCTTTTGATTCTGCCAGATGACCTTCACTAGTGGCACTTCTTTGTTTCTTAATCTTTTAACTGCCTTGTCCACTATCTGTGTCGGTCTGCTCTCATAACTAAGATCTTCTTGGATCTGTACTGACTGAGGCTGAATCACTTGGCTAGGGTCGTGAATACACTTCTTTAGCATAGAGACATGAAAGGTACTGTGGATAGCTGACATATCCTCTGGTAGGTCCAGCTCATATGCTACCTTACCCAACCCTCTTTATGATCTTGTAGGGTCCTATGTAGCGAGGACTTAGCTTGCCCTTCTTGCCAAATCTCATCACTCCCTTCATAGGAGCGACCTTGAGAAATACTGAATCTCCAACTTGGAATTCAAGTGGCCTACGGCGTGTGTCAGCATAACTTTTCTGTCTACTCTGGGCAGTCTCAATCCTCTGGCGGATCGTCTGGATAGCCTGAGTGGTCTCATCTATAAGCTCAGTCTGGCTGCCTAGTCCTGACTCCATCTCTTCTTCTCACCAGCTTCTTGCCAACATATGGGTGATCTACATTTCCTGCCATATAATGCCTCATAAGGTGCCATCCTGATGGTGGCCTGATAGCTATTGTTGTAGGCAAACTCAGCTAAGCACAGAAATTTGCACCAACTACCCTTAAAGTCCAACGCACAAGCCCTGAGCATGTCTTCTAAAATCTGATTTACTCTCTCTGTTTGTCCATCTGTCTGGGGATGGAAAGCTGTGCTGAACTGAAGTCTGGTGCCTAGGGCGTCCTGAACACACCTCCAAAAATGGGAGATGAATCGCCCATCTCTGTCAGAAACGATCGACTTCGGGACTCCGTGAAGCCTGATTACTTCTTTCACGTACAGCTGTGCTAATTGCTCTACCGAATGCGATAACTTGATGGCTAGGAAGTGGGCAGACTTGGTCAATCTGTCCACTATCACCCAAATTGCATCGTGTCCATGGGTGGTTCTTGGAAGACCTGTGATAAAGTCCATGGATATTTCTTCCCACTTCCACTCTGGAATGGGAAGAGGCTGTAGAACTCCTCCTGGTCTCTGGTGCTCGCTTTGACCCTCTGGCAGGTCAAGCAGGTACTGATATATCTGGCCACGTCTCGCTTGAGTCCAGACCACCAGAACCTTTGCTTTAAATCTTGGTACATCTTGGTAGAACCAGGATGCATAGAGTACGGGGTACTGTGGGCTTCTTCTAAAATATTCTTTCTTAGTTCCTCATCATTGGGGACGCAAAGGCGGTCTCCAAGATAGAGGATGCCACTATCTGATACTCGAAACTCTGAATTTTCTGCCTCTTGGATCCCCTGCTTGATCTTCTGGATCTCTGGGTCTTGATCTTGCTTTCTTGTATATCTATAAGCAGGGTTGACTCTAGAGTCAATGCAGAAAGTTGCCCAATTATTACCTCGACTCCAAAATTCTTTATTTCTTTCTGAAGTGGTAGAGACAGTGATGATAAGGACATCAGTGCCGCACAGGATTTTCTGCTCAGTGCATCTGCCACTTTATTAGCTTTACCTGGGTGGTAGAGGATTTCACAGTCATAATCTTTGACCAACTCTAGCCACCTGCGCTGCCTCATATTCAGATCTTCTGAGTGAAGAAGTACTTCAAACTCTGATGGTCTGTGAAGATTCTGCACTGCACTCCATACAGGTAATGTCTCCAGAGCTTCAGTGCAAAAACCACAGCTGCTAGCTCAAGGTCGTGGTAGGGTAATTCTTCTCATAGTCCTTGAGCTGTCTGGAGGCATATGCTATTACTTTACCGTCTTGCATGAGGACAGCTCCAAGGCCCATCTTGGATGCATCACTGTAGATGTCAAAGGCCTTGTCACTCTCTGGAACAGTCAGGATGGGAGCACTGGTCAGTCTCTTCTTCAGCTCTAGAAAACTGTGCTCGCATTTATCTGACCATTCAAACTTCTTGTTCTTTCTGGTCAAGGCTGTGAGTGGAGAGGCTATCCTGGAAAAGTCCTCCACAAATTTTCTGTAATATCCTGCCAGGCCTAAGAAGCTTCTGATCTCACTGGCATTCTTGGGTCTACACCAGTTGCTGACTGCTTCTATCTTGGCTGGATCAACTTGAATGCCTTCTTTGGATACAATGTGACCTAGGAAGGTCACCTGATCTAGCCAAAACTCACACTTTGAGAATTTTGCATAGAGCTTCTCCTGCTGAAGGATCTGCAGCACTATCCTCAAGTGTGTAGCATGGTCCTCTGGAGTCTGTGAGTATATGAGAATATCATCAATAAATACAATGACGAATTTATCGAGATACTCCCTGAAGATGTGGTTCATCAGCTCCATGAAGACTGCTGGAGCATTGGTTACTCCAAAAGGCATTACTACAAATTCGTAGTGGCCGTATCTTGTCCTGAAGGCCGTCCTGGGGATGTCACTTTCTTTAACCTTAGCTGATGATACCCAGAACGCAGATCTATCTTCGAGAACACTGTAGCCCCTTTGAGTTGATCAAATAAATCATCTATTCTAGGAAGGGGGTACTTGTTCTTGATGGTTACCTTGTTCAGAGCTCTGTAGTCTATGCACAGACGCATAGACCCATCCTTCTTCTTGACGAAAAGTACAGGAGCTCCCCAGGGTGAATGACTCGGGCGAATGAAGCCCTTGTCTAGTAGCTCCTGGAGTTGCTCTTGTAATTCCTTCAACTCTGCTGGAGACATACGATATGGGGCCTTCGAGACCGGACCGGTACCGGGCACTAGCTCGATCTCGAATTCCACTTCTCTGTTGGGAGGTAGTCCAGGTAATTCTTCTGGGAACACTTCTGGATATTCGCAGACTACCCGTACATCCTCCTGCTTGAGTTCTTCCTTTGCTTCTGATTCCACTATGTGTGCAAGAAAACCAGCACACCCTTGCTCTAGCATCTGGTGGGCTGCCAAGGCTGAGAGAAATTTCTGAGTCTTCCTCCTTGGGGCTCCTTGAAACTCGAATGGTGGTTCCCCTTCTGGGCTGAAAACCACCTTCCTTCTACGGCAGTCCACTGAAGCGCTGTACTTACTGAGGAAATCCATGCCCAGTATGATGTCGAAGTCCTGCATCGCAAGGACTATCAGATCGACATATAGCTCTCGGTCTGAAATCTTGATTGGCACAGCCCGGAGCCGCTGGGTGGATTCCATGATTTCCCCTGAAGGGAGAGTTGTCAGGAATCTGGACTCCCAACTCTCTGTAGGCACCTGTAACTTACTAGCAAAAGGTACTGATACGAAAGAATGGGTCGCCCCAGTGTCAAACAGTGTAGTAGCTAAATGCTGAAAAATAACTATTTGACCTGTTACGACCGTGGAGGCGCTGGCAGCTTCTTCCTTCGTGAGGGAAAAGACTCTGGCATTGGTTGGAACTGGTGCTGCTTCCAATCCTCCCTGACTGATCTGAGGTCCCTCCAGCATAGTAGGCATGTAATGTAACTGGGGCTTGCCTCCATACTGTACGGACTGCTGAGGAAGTACTTTAAACTTGTTTGGGCAGTCTCTGGATCTGTGTCCCTCTTGTCCACATGAATAGCATCCAGTTACACCCAAAAGGCATGTTCCTGAATGGTTCCTCCCACACTTAGGACAAGGTGGATACCTAGCTTGCTTATTCTCTGGTTTTCCTTTCTGGCTGCCAGGCCACTGCTTCCTTTTGTGGTTCTTGTTCTTCCAGTTCTGGCTATTTGGCTGAGGCTTCTGGCCTCCTATTGTCTTGTTCTCAATCAGGACTGGCTTCTGCTGTGCTTGCTGTGCCTTGATGCTATTCAGGTAGTGCTCTGAGATTAGAGCACTACTGACCAACTCCTCGCTGGTCTGGGGTCGGTGCATCCCGCTGTTCACGTTGAGTGCTATCTCAGGGTTCAGCATGCGGAGCATCAGTCTGACTCGCTCCTTCTCTGTGCTGACTAGCTCTGGGCAGAGGCGAGCTAGTCTGTTGAACTTTGCGACTGCTTCTCCCACTGGTAGGCTACCCTGTCTGAACTCCATGAAGTCCTCGAAGTGCTTGTTGGTAACCTTCATGTGGAAAAATTCCTCATAGAACTCGTGCTCAAAATCTGCCCAGCTCATCTGGTTGACTATCTTCTTACTCTTGACTCGCTCCCACCACATACGAGCATCTCCAGTTAGGCAGAAGGAGGCACATTTGACCTTCTCAACCTCTGGCCAGTCAAGAAGCTCCATTGTGCTCTCTAAAGTCTTGAACCAAGCCTGGGCATCCCAGGGCTCAGTCGTGCCTGAGAAGCTTTCGGGTTTCAGCCTCTGCCACTGGACGAGGTATGCTTCTTGTCTTCGGTTCACGGCAGGGGTCTCCTGTGTGACTGGTGGAACTTCAGCCACCACTGGAGTTCCCACTCCTGCTGTGGGTGGTGTAGGGGGCACTGGGTGCTGATTCGCCATCAGTGTGGCGATGGTCTTCTGTTGTTCTGTAATCTGAGCTTGCATTTGAGCAATGACTGCCATCAGGTTTGGCTGTTCTGTGCCAGGCTCACTGTTATCTTGAACTGGAGTTCTGTTATTAGCATTAGGAGCTCGGCCTCTTCTTGCCATCTAATAATGCATAAAGGAACAAGAAATCACTACTACATCTCTAGGTATAAACTTGTCTTCTTACTTAGTATCCTAATATCCATTCTAGGGATTAAACATGATTCCGTGATACTAAGGGATTAAACATGCTTCCTTGTTCTATGCACATGTGAGTAGTACTTAAGCATTTCTCTGTACTGCAATTAAATAAAGGAGCAATATAAAAACTGAAACTTAAAGCTTTCTTACTTGAAGACGGCAAGGTTGATGCTGATGTGTGTGTGATGCTGGAGAATGGGAACTGCTCTGATACCACCTGTAGCGACCCGCCTTCTCTACCTTAGACGGATCGTTACTTTTCTCTACTTCTCGACTTCTGATGCATGACTAAAAATGCGGAAATCTTTTTTTTTCTTTTAAATTCATCTAACAATGATATTCTAACTTAAGTAGTCATGCACGATACCATATCACACTTTCCTTCTCAAAAGCTCGCAAGATGATACTCATTGAAGCTTGCCTCGCCCAACTCATCTTTCGGGTATCAGTCGACTGATACTGTATCAGTCGACTGATAGGCCTGAAATCTGAAATTCAGGTTTCGGCACTTGCTTCAAAGGTCCACCAATCATGTATTTTCGAGCCATATAAAACTATGATACCATTTCTATACTCTATGCCAGTTTTCTAAACAATTTAGCCAAACAAAATCAATCCATAAACTTGAAATTAGGACTTTTGCGGAAGAAAATAAACTATTCAAGTTATATGAACTTTAACACTAAAGTTTGTACCAATCTTGACTCCTATGCATTCCTAACACCAAATACATGTTTATAACCTTGCTAAAGCATTATGAAATATGGATGCAACTTTTCTAAACATATTTAAGCAATAAAACTTAATTCAAGAGAAATTGATACTATCTTGGCACATGCATCTATTTCTCTAACAAAGTATCAATATCTCCAACTACTCACATTTCTACTCATCCAATGCAATCATAAGAATATATAGGCTAAAAGAAATGACATGGAATCTTTACTCTAAGAAATTGAGTATGTAAAACTATCCAAAACTTAAATGTTCGCTAACTCCATAAAACAAGAACTTGAAATCTGAATAAACTATAACATTGTAATTTAAATAGTTAAATTGTCTCGTCTCAAAGATCTCTCCAAAATCAGCCACCACACACACTTTTCTCAGCACCGCCTCGTCGCCTTCCTTCAGAATTGCTTGCCTTTACCTTTATCTGCAATAAGAGGAAATGCATCTAGTAAGCAAAAAGCTTAGTAAGTACTATCTAGCTCACAAAATCTCGAAATGTGCAAACATGCTTCTAGAACAATATGAAAATCATATGAGATACTAATATGCTTGAAAGAAAACTAAGAACATGTATAACTCAAAACATGCATACTCAAGCAATAATAAATCTCAATTTACTTTTCTTGGCTCAACTTGAAACTTTAGCTATTCTTTAACTTTTGAAAACTTTCTTAAACTTTCGAAACTTTGCTAAAGCATATACTTGAAAATAATAATCACTTGGATCCACTGAAGACGTAAGTACCATCTCATATGCGCGTTCCCTAAAAGGTTGGGGTAGCGAGCCACCAATCCTAATAGAGCAGACCTTGGTCTACCAGGGCCAAGACCTTGGAATTGGACACCTGGATTTCTTTAACGACGCCCTTGGACGCCGGGTACTGGCCTTAGAAAATAAAATAGCTTTTCTTTCTTTTCTTTCTTATCTGTAAATGCCTTGGCATTTTCTCGAGCACCTTGCGTGCTAAAATCCCTAAGTCTTGACTTTTGGGGATTTCTTAAGGCCTTGGCCTTTTCTTTTCTTATCTTTATCTTCTCTTTTCTTTTCTCATAGCTTTTCTTGCCCTAATCTCATATAGGGTACTTAATCAACATATATAAGCATATAATGAACTAAGATCACATGCAAAAATCTAAACAAAAGAAATATCTCTTTTAAAAACTTTTAAGGAAATTCTCGCGGAAAAACCGCCTCTTACTGCAGGTGAGCAGTACTTACATTGATATCTTGGACTTACAACCAAGATTGACGTCTAGAGCTCGGGAGAAACTTGAGATCTCGGAGAATTCTTCACGCCTACGCGTTCCTCTCGTCGCGGGGATCCCGAATATAGGAATATCTCTGGAGGAGAGCTTTGGCCGGCCCTCTATGGCTTGGTGTTGTGGCGTCGCCCAAGAGAGGAGAGGAGGTCGGCGTGAGGGTTTGGAGAGGAGAGAAATAAAACTTCTCTCTTTAATTATCTATTTATACTTATGGGGCGGATCAACCTAACTATACCTTAAATACACTTCTCTCCGTCCCTTGTTGTGCTTGATACCCTAGCCTGGCTGGTCGCGTGCTTGCCTGGTTTCGTGCTGGTCGCGGGTTCGAACCCCCTGCTGCCCTTAACGATTTTTTTTTCTCCCTTTCTTTTTTTTTCTTCCTTTTTAAAATACTAAACGAACTCGGAAAATTCCATAAAAATATTCTAAAAATCCCTAAAAATATCTAGAATATTTCTAAACCATTTTTAAATAATTCTAAGGACTTTAAGAACTAAAAATGGGAATTTTGGGGCGTTACACCCCCAGGTGCACTTTATAAGGGGCTCGACCCCCAAGGCTTCTGAACACAGTTTTCCAACGCTTCAGTACTCTTCGCTCAAGCGCTCTACTCCAAAAACTTTTGATCTCGAGGTTCTAGCGCCGACGACGACCCTACGCACCGAAGAACGATCTACACCGGGCGTCGGTAATGAAGAGTTAGTTTAATTGTATTCTTACTGCACTATTACTGTTGCTGTACAACTTCTTGTAAGAACTTGCGCAATTATAGTTTGCCCGTAGTAAATGGTCAAGGACCGTGGGCCTTGTAGTAGGAGCCGACCACGACTCCGAACCAAGTAAAACCACTTCAGTCTTTGTGTTGTGTTTTGTTTATTCCGCTGCGTATTTGCTCTCTTGTCAATCCGAAACGATTTATGATATTCACCCCCTCTATCGTTTTCTCTCGATCCAACAAGTGGTATCAGAGCGGGGAAGCTCAAATTTGGTGCAACCACCAATTTGAGAGTTTTTTAGATTTTTAAAATTATCTTATTTTTTTTAATCTTTCTCGTTAATCGAGGTTGGTGCAACACCACTCGATCTTTATTTCAATTAAATAATATCTGTTGGTGCAATACCACTCGCCTTTTTCAATTTTGAATTCTTATTTTTTCACCATAAGTCAGAATTGATAAAATGAATAATTTTTGAAAATTTATCATATTTTTTTTATTTTAATATTTTTTTCTCGAAATTCGTGCTATCTTAATTCAAGCATTTTTTTTTCTCTTAATCAGATTTAAATATATATATATATATATATATATTATTTTCCAAAAAAAATAATATTTTTTTCAAACTTTTTATTATTATTATTATTTTTCTTTCCCGCCTCGAAATTCATGCAATATTTATCTTAGGCTATTTTCTCTCTCCCGCACTACTAATCAAAGACCAAGTCTTGGTACATTTCTGTTATTTCTTTTGTGTACAAGGTTTAATCTAAATGACCAACCAAGAGTGGAACAGTACCCGCCCACCGCTATTCTCCGGCAAGAACTTCAATTCTTGGAGAAGTCAAATGGAGTCCCACCTAAAGGCCCACATGAACTTGTGGATGATCATCCAAACGGGATTCTCTCTTCCCGTAGAGGATGAGTCATCAATCGAGTGGGACAAACTGGATGAGCAAACCCTCAACCAAATCGAGATAGATGCAAGGGCAACTGCAATCTTATAATGTGGCCTAACCAAGGAGCAACTCGAACTAGTAGGTCCATTCAGATGTGCTAGAGAGATTTGGGAAAAATTGATCAACCTTCATCAAGAGATCTCAGATGAAGAAGTAGATCGGGTAAGTTATCTTTGCACTTTTGGTCCAGGCACAAATAGCCGAGTCAGAGTCTGAACCCGAATCCAGAGTCGAAATCGAACCAGAATCAGATGATGAACTAACTGAAATGGTAACCGATTTAAAATTCTTTTCAAAATTAGAATTAAATAATCAAACAGATATTGTGATGGTCGAGGAAGGTGTAAATTCTATTTCAGGGAAAACTCCAAGAAAACTACAAAAGAGGCCTCAACCAGTACCAGAGTCCGACTCAAACTCGGAATCAGAAGACAATGAAGGGGATCGACCCAAACTGGTCCGATTAGCTCGCGACCACTAAAAAATGCCGAAAAAACAGTCAAGCAAAAGAAAGATGGGTAATTTTAATTCATATGAAAATTTAATTCATAATATTGCTGAGTTTGAAAATCCAGAATATTATTATGATTATGATATGACTTAGATGATTACTTTTCTCGCTTATGTTTTTTTTTTGCTTAGAATTAGGATTAGATAGACTAAGGACTAAACTAATTAATTGAAATGTGAACAACATAGTATTGGGAGGCAGTGAGATGATAGTACGTTAGGAAACTCTTTTCTAATAAGGTCAAGTATACATTACTTGGTCTCTTTAGACTGGTGAAACTAACCGAAGCTACCGATTCAAGACCCAAACTAGTTAGACTAGAATTTTTCAAAAATTAATTTTGAAAATAAAATTTCATTAAAAGGCTTTGTCAAGGAAAGGGTTGATGATCCAATAAGGCTACGGCCAATGAAGGCCTTGTGTCTCGCCAAGACCTGGAAGCCAATATTTGAAATTCAAATTCAATTTATTCTTTGTCAAATTCAAATCTAACACAACTTTTCAGTTAATTGTAGATTCAAATATTCCTTTTTAAAACAAATTTAAATTGTGTTTAAAAATTAATTTAACTTTTTCAAAATTAATCATGATTTTCTCAAAATTAAAATATTTATCTCACAAAACCCATAAGGTTAACATGTTTGATCACGTAAAACTAGGTGAGATATCTAGGACCTAAAAACATAATTCACTATCCTTTTAAATAAAAAGGTTTGCAAAAGTTATTCAAACTTACCTCTTTTTTTTTAATTTATTGTACTGTACTCTACTTTTTCATTTCTAACATTTTTTTTGAATTTCATGTTAAATATCACAAGAGACTCGTTTTAAATAGAATATAGGGCTTGTTTGATTTAGTTATTGATTGGTCAAAAATAGTCAACCGAATCAAACTTGGTCAAACATAGTCAACTAAGTCAAACCTGGTCAACCCTAGTCAACATAGTCAAACATGGATAACACTGAAATCCCTTAAGGCAGTTAGATAAAATCAGACGGTGTTGGATACAGGGGGAGTTTTTTTTATTTTATTTAGATTTTTTTTAAAAACCATATACTCTAAAATTTAGTATTATCTCAAAATAAGGTTTTCAAAAATTTGATTCAAAAACCTTCATATATTACTATCTCTTTGAAAAATTATTATCATTTCAAAATATCTTTGAAAAATTATTATCATTTCAAAATGGTTTTCAAAAATTATGCTTTAAAACTTATTATCATCTCAATATAAGGTTTTTAATATTTGGCTCAAAAACCTTGGTATATTACTATCTCTTTGAAGAATTATTATCATTCCAAATTGTGTTTTCAAAAAAAAAATCTCCTTATCATTGTTCAAAATTGTTTTTTTTAAACCCTAAAGACACAATGGAGGTCCACTTAATGATCTCCTTATCATACTCAGAAGGTTGTTCAAAATTTTTTTTGATAAACCCTAAAGACACAATGGAGGTCCACTTAATGATCTAATAAGCATTTTCTTTGGCAATTATTTTTGAAATTATTAAATAATTCTTTTGATTTGAACTGAACCCTAAGAACTCAGAGGAAGAATACTTGTGGTCAACAAGCTTCCAAGGACAGTGTCAAGTTTAGGGGGAGGTCAAATTAAACATTTCTAAATAATATATTTCCATACACTATATTTTCAAAATTGTGTCGAAAACATAAGTAATTTGTCTTACAAAATATTATTATGTTTTTGTGGCTTATAAAATCATTTTTGAAATACCCTTTGAAATAATATTTGCTTGAGTTTTGAGAATTTCCACGACACTTATGGAAATGTCCTTGTAGTTAACAAGGTTTCCTAGGATTGTGTTAGACTGGAAAAGAAACCAAATCAAGTATTATATTTTCAAAATAAAATTAATTTTTTTATTATCTTTCAAAAGTACTTATATTTTTCAAAAATGCATATTATGTTTAAATGTACTTATACTTCTCAAAATATAATATTTTCAAAAGTACTAATACTTTTCAAGGCACTAATGTTTATAAAGTACGAATATTTTTGTGCAATACTAACATGTTTCAAAGATCAATTTATTCAAAGAGAAAATGCCTACAAATACAAAATTGTTTTTAAAATTGCACAATACCATTTAATGTGGAGTTTTGTTGGTGCAATTTAAAGCTTTTTGCAATGCTTTCAACAGTTATACTAAGTATTTTATGTTTTCAAAACTTATAAGCTCTGATACACAATTTTTTCTTAAAACTTATTTCAAAATATATTTCTTTATTGATATGTATCCAAGGGGGAGAGCATGAAAGACAGAAAGGAATTTTTTTTAAACCTTTATCTCTTTTTCAAAAAGCAAAAATTGCTAAGTACTTCAAATTGTTTTTAAGTACTAAGTGCTGCTAAAATTTCAAACTACTGTCAAAATACTTCAAGTGCTTTCAAGTATTTCTAGTGCTTCAAAATGTTTTAAGTATTTCTAAGTGTTTCAATTTTTTAAGTGCATGTTTTTTTAAGTAAAATTTTTCTTAGTAAACAAAATTTGTCTGAGCAAAAACTTTTTGAAAATTTTAGCAAATGTTTCTAAGTAAAGGTTTTTTTGGAGAAAAACTTGGCTAGAAATTTTGATAACTATAAGGTTACAGATTTTTGTTTTTCAAAATACACAAAGTATTTCCAAGCAAATTCTTCTAAGTGTGCAAATTCTTTTAAAACAAAATTTTCCCAATTCTCAAAGTTGAACTTTATTTTTGGGAATTTGGCTTCAAAATTTTGCCTAAATAAATTCTGTTAGAATTATTTTTGCAAAGCCTTGTAAGTAAAATTTTTTTTACAACACTTAGGCTTGCAAAACTTTTCAAAAGGGAAAATTGTCTAAGTGTAAAAAGCTGTTTTGATGCAAATGCTTTTACTCTTTTTGAAAGAAAAAAAACACTCTGTCAAAAACTTAGAAGTTTTTAAAATTCTCTTTCAGAAACCCTGTCCGCCCATGTATGTTTTTGATATATGTCAAAGGGGGAGGAAGGGTCAAAGTTAAGTATTTTACACAAGTATTCAGGGTTTTAGGGGGAGTATGAGAAATAACTGTTATAAAGTTATTTCTTAACTGTTATTCAGGGTTTTAGGGAAAGGATTTTTTTACACAACTGTTATAAAGTTTTTACTTAACGTTGAATTGTGTATAATTGCTATACTTCATTTTTACCTTATGTTCTTAACTGTTATAAAATTTTTCCTTAACATTGAATTGTGTTGTCATAAATCAAAAAGGAGGAGATTGTTGGTGCAGGAAACACCATATCGAACCTTATTTTGATATTGGCAAAGGATTCAAAGTTAAGTACTATTTGTGATCTAACATGTTTACCAAGTGTGCAGGAAACAAAGTCCTAGCGAAGGGCTGCTAAGGACTGCCAGGAGACAAAAGTCCTAGCGAAGGGCTGTTAGGCACCTGGCGAAGGATTGTCAGGAAACAAAGCCCTAGTGAAGGAATGCTAGGCACCAGGCGAAGGACTGCTTGGTAACAAAGCCCTAGTGAAGGAATGCTAGGCACCAGGCGAAGGACTGCTTGGTAACAAAGCCATAGCGAAGGATTGCTAGGCACTAGGCGAAGGACTGGTTGGTAACAAAGCCCTAGCGAAGGACTGCTGGGCACCTAGCGAAGGACTGCTAGGAGTCGAAGACTTAGCGAAGTGTTGGACCGGTGCCGTCGATAGAGGGGGGGGGGTGAATATCGATCGTGAAAATCTTGTCGTGAAAACTTCGTAAAACTTTCGATCTACTCAGAGCGTTAGTTCAGCAGAACAGTAAATAAAACTAAAAGCAAGACAGGGACACAACGGGATTTATTTACTTGGTTCCTAACCCCCCAGGGTCAGTACGTCGAAGGCCTATGTACTCGGCGTGAGTCCACTATTGGTCTCCTTTCCAGAATTTCCGAAGGCGGAGAAAACCCGTCTTATAGTGTAGCAGTACAATCAAAAGTATAGCAAATTAAGTACAGAATATTAAATGCAAACCGAACAAAATAAAGTTGAAGCTCGGCTGATCTGGACCTCTGAAGTGTCGCGCACTTCCTCCTGGAGCCTCCTGGTCGTAGAGCCTCATCTTTAGCGCGTTGTCGTCGGTTAGAATGATCAGAATGGCTTACAGCAGTTGTGTATGAAGCAGAAGGGTCGAAACCCCTTTTATAGGCTTCCTACGGGCGCCCTGGACGTTGGGGGCGCCCCGATAAACCCGGTCAAACCTTATCCCTGTGCCGACCTCGCCACAGTTGATAAAACCTTTGACCAGGGCGCCCTCATGAGGGCTTATCTGTGTTTCAAACTCGAAACACCAAATACAGCTTTGAACCTGGGCGCCCCGGACCTCCCGGTCGCCCCGCTTGAAGCCTATTCTGCCTTCTTTACTTAACACTGCTTTTCCTTCTTTGTTTTGGGCGCCCCAGCAATGAGGGCGTCCCCACTGATGGGGGCGCCCTGCTTCAGGGCCTCCAGCCACCTGCTTTGTCTTCCAATCTTGGTACCTGCAAGATACACAAACACAAAACACATATACGTATAATATTAGCCTAAGGACTTGGTTCGGACCTCGGATCTCCATGAAACCCTAGGTCGAACCGACGCAAGTTCTCACCCCCGAGAACGCGCCTTCCAGCTACTCCTTTCAGGAGACGGATGCCACCCAGTCCTTCGAGTGGGCTTTTGCTTAGCTTTCGATACTTCCGGACCTCGAGACGCCCAAACCCTGACCCGTCTCTACTCCTGTCCTTAGTCATCACTCAGCTAAGTTTCTTAGTCCCTCGGACCAAGACTCCGTGCCCAAGCCCTAGGTCCAGGACTTAGGTGCCCAACCCTCGGCCAGGTCTTCGTGCCTAATTCCCCGAACCAGGTTTTCGGTGCCCAACCCTCGGCCAGGTCTTCTTGCCCAATCCTCGACCAGGACTTAGTGCCCACCTTCCGAGCAGGTCTTCGGTGCCCAGCCCTATGCCAGGACTTAGTGCCCAATTCCCCGATCAGGACTTAGTGCCTAGGTTAACTAGGACTTTTCTTCACTTTGGTTACTTCTCCTTTGCTCCCCTTTGTCTTTTCATTATATCACTGACTTAAGTGTATTGTCAAACATTAAAACATTTAAAGAATAACATCATTGATGCAACTTGCACTAACAATCTCCCCCTTTTTGATGTTTGACAATAACTTAAGTTAGATTGGTTTAAGGGGCTAACTTACCATCCTTGGGATCAAACTAAAACTGATCTTAGTTTTGAAAAATATATTTTTGATCCTCTGGGAAAAATAAGAAAAAAATTTATAACTCTCTCCCATCCTATTTTAAAAACCAAAAAAATTCTTCTAACTTAAGCACACACACCTCTCCCCCTTTGTCATACATCAACAGAAACCAAAAAAATACTTGCTCCAACAATGAAAACCTGTGGTTCTTTTTGAAAATACTTAGTATAAAATTTTAAAGGCATAGCATAAGACTAAGTACTTACGTATTTTCATCTTAGAAAACTTGAACAATATTGTATTTTTTTGAGAAAATACCGTATTTTTGAAAGAATACTATTAGTTTTGAAAGGTGCAAGTACTTTGAAAGATATGATGCATTTTTGAAAGATATTTTGAAAAATATAAGTTTTCTGAAAAATATTATATATATTTTGCAAGTACTAACTATTTTTGAAAAAGATGAAGCTTTGAAAAATATAAGTAATTTTAGAAAAGTATTATGCATCTTGAAAACATAATATTTTACTTGACTTGGTTTCTTTTCCAGCCTAACATAATCTTAGGAAATCTTGTTAACTACAAAGACATTTTCCTAAGTGTCCTGGAAAATTTTCAAACTCAAGTAAATATAAAAATAATTTCATAATTCACATAAATTCTGAAAAATAGAATAATAGAATGTAAGTACATTTTGAAAAATGTATAACTTTTTGAAGTCATAATACTTGATTTGGTCTATCTTCCAGTCTGACACAATCATAGGAAATCTTGTTGACTACAGGGGCATTTTCCTAAGTGTCCTGGAAGATTTTCCAAACTCAAGATAAATATTATTTCAAATTGATCAAAAACCAGATGAATTTTTGAAAATAATAGTATATATATATATATATTTAAATTGATAGTATTTTGAAAGAATACGTAAGTTTTCAACAAGATTTGAAAATACCGCGTATGAAAACATTTGAAATATTCAATAATTCTTTTAATCTGACCTCCCCCTAAACTTGACCCAGTCCTGGGAAGCTTGTTGACCACAAGTACTCTTCCTCTGAGTCTTAAGGTTTGATTCAAATCAAAGAAATTATCTAATAATTTCAAAATAATTAATTACAAAAAAAAACTTTTTCAGAAGTTTGATTCAGACTCCCCCTAAATCTGACACATCCTAGGAGTCCTTGTAGATTATGAAGTGGACCTTCCTCTGTGTCATTATGGTTTATCAAAATAAAACAAGACAAAGCACACTCTTGGAATGTATTTTGAAATTTCAAAACATATTTTTAAATTAAGGTAATTTATCCGACATAGTTTTCAAAAAACATAAGTAATAGTGTTTAAAGCCCAGTTTTCGAAAACCGTTTTAAAAGATAGTGATTTTTCAAGGACAATTTTTGAAAAAGAATAAACCACTCCCCCTGTACCCAACATCGTTTGACTCTATCTAAGTGCCTTAAGGAACTTTAGTGTTGTCCTAAGAGGATTGTGTCTAATTGAGTGAGTCAAACAATTTTTGAAAAGATATACTTTTGAAAAATGTATAATATGTATAATCAATCAGACAAGCATGAATTCCATAAGAACATTATTATGTTGAAGCACTATTTTAAAAATATATTTTAAGGAAAATATTCTAACAATTTTGAAAAATATTTTTCAATTCATTAGTCCTTAATATCTCACCCATTTTAGATGTATCAATACAACAAGCATCGTTGCCTTATAGGTGTATTGTGAGATGCTTGAATCATTTTTCTTAATTTATTATTAACTCTAAGATTTAATTGAAGCTTGTGTTAGATTTGAATTTGACAAGAAGTAACTTGAATTTGAATTTCAAAAATTGCCTTCCAGGTCTTGGCGAGGCACTAGGCCTTCTTTGGTCGTAGCCTTATTGGATCATCAACCCTTTCCTTGACAAAACCTTTTAATGAATTTCATTTTCAAAATTACTTTTTGAAAAATTCTGGTCTAACTAGTTTGGGTCTTGGATCGGTAGCTTCGGCTAGTTTCACCAGTCTAAAGAGACCAAGTAGTGTATACTTGACCTTATTAGAAGAGGCTTCCCTAATGTACTATCATCTCACCGCCACCCAATACTAGGTTGATCAAGTTTCAATTATTCTTTTTCATATAGCCGTTCTAATATATGCATAAAATTTAAATATGAATGACATGCCATATATTTTAAAAGAAGCAGCAAATGCATGACATGACAATTATGCATGAGTCAAGCAATTCAAATCACTTTATTTAAGTTTCTAAAGATGTATCAAATTCCCGATTTGATACATGCCATGTGGACCCGCGAATATGTCAACCCACTTTGACATATTTAATTTTCTTAAATTAATTATTGCGGTTTGGGTATGATTTTAATTAATTTGAGTTTAAGTTATTTACGAGTTAGTGTTAAATTAAAAAATTACTTAACCTTAAATTAATTAAGGATTACTTAAATTAAGAATTAATTAAGGATGAATTAATTTGTATTTGATTTAATTAATATTTAATTGAATTAATTTAATTAATTTGAGTTAAGATATTATAATTTAATTAGTATTTAATTTTGAATTATGATAATTTAATTTAATTTGAATTTAATTTAAATTGAATTAAATTTAATTTGAATTTAATTTAATTTTATTTGAATTTAATTTTAATTTAATTTAAGTGTGAATTAATTAAGATTTAATTGAATAATTAAGGTTGAAATGATTAATTAATAGTTGTGGATTTAGGTTCAGCATTTTTATTATTTCGAAAATTTCTGACTCATCCTTATTTTTCTTTTCAAGTTTCTCTAGTAATTCTGATTTATTTGAACTTTTATGATTTTTATTAACTATGGCCTTTATCTTAGACAATTCCATCTCCTCCTCAAGATTAGATCTTTCAATATCCTCAAAGTAGGTGGAGTAAAGTGGGCCAGTAGTTAATTTTCCAGGATTATCTAAGAGAATAATTAAATTAATATCTAAAGAGATATCATCTCCATTATCTTCAGAATTATCCTTATGATCCTCAGAATTATTATTATAATTATCCTTATTATCCTCAAAATTTTTAAATTTAGGTTCACATTTATACAAAGGGTTTTCAAATTTGAATTCATAATTATCTAAAGGATTTTCAAATTTAGAATTATCCTTTGGATTTTTGAATTCTGATTTATCCTTAGGATTAAATTTATCTAAATTAGAATTATCAGAATTAACATTATTAGAATTAAAGTTATGATAATTTATTTTAGAAATTACTGAATTAATGTTCTAAATTAAATAATTAATTTTTGATATTTTAGTCATATCTGCATTTTCTAATTTGTTATGCAAAATATTAATTTTACTATGCAGTAAATCTAATTTATCAGAAAAATTAACTGAATTATCAAAAGACATTGCAAGAATTTGTAAAATTTTTGGAACATAAATCTTACGTACCTTCATCGGACATTTGTTCTTGTAGTGTCCGTGTTTTCCCTACTTGAAGCATTGTACGTGAACTTTGTTTTTCCGGACTCCTGGCGCTGGTACCCCCTTTGCCGCCGGTGGTGTAAATCGAGTCTTACGAGTAGGGCACTGATTTTTGTAGTGTCCTCTCTCCCTGCACTTAAAACACATAATTTGAAATTTAAAACCAAACATTTTAAATAAAATATACCTGATTCACCCCTGGGCTCCCGCTCAACTCCTGGAATCGTTGCTCCGTCGGCGGTTAGTCCGGTGAAGAGCGGCTCAGCTCTGATACCACTTGTTGGACCGGTGCCGTCGATAGAGGGGGGTGAATATCGATCGTGAAAATCTTGTCGTGAAAACTTCGTAAAACTTTCGATCTACTCAGAGCATTAGTTCAGCGGAACAGTAAATAAAACTTAAAGCAAGACAGGGACATAGCGGGATTTATTTACTTGGTTCCCAACCCCCCAGGGTCAGTACGTCCAAGGCTTATGTACTCGGCATGAGTCCACTATTGGTCTCCTTTCCAGAATTTCCGGAGGCGGACAAAACCCGTCTTACAGTGTAACAGTACAATCAAAAGTATAGCAAATTAAGTACAGAATATTAAATGCAAACCGAACAAAACAAAGTTGAAGCTCGGCCGATCTGGACCTCCGAAGTGCCGCGCACTTCCTCCTGGAGCCTCCCGATCGTAGAGCCTCGTCTTTAGTGCATTTTCATCGGTCAGAATGATCAGAAGGGCTTACAGCAGTTATGTATGAAGCAGAGGGGTTGAAGCCCCTTTTATAGGTTTCCTACGGGCGCCCTGGACGTTGGGGGCGCCCCGATAAACCTGGTCAAACCTTATCCCTGCGCCGACCTCGCCGCAGCTGATAAAACCTTTGACCAGGTTGCCCCGGACCTCCCGGGCGCCATCATGAGGGCTTATCTATGTTTCGAACTCGAAACAGAAAATACAGCTTTGAACCCGGGCGCCCCGGACCTCTCGGGCGCCCCGCTTGAAGCCTATTCTGCCTTCTTTACTTAACACTGCTTTTCCTTCTTTGTTTTGGGTGCCCCAAGCAATGGGGGCACCCTGGATGCATGGGGGCGCCCCCACTGATGGGGGCACCCTGCTTCAGGGCCTCCAGCTGCCTGCTTTGTCTTCCAATCTTAGTACCTGCAAGATACACAAACACAAAGCACATATACATATAATATTAGCCTTAAGGACTTGGTTCGGACTTCGGATCTCCACGAAACCCTAGGTCGTACCGGCGCAAATTCTCACCCCCAAGAACGCGCCTTCCACCTACTCCTTTCAGGAGACGGTTGCCACCCAGTCCTTCGGGTGAACTTTTGCTTAGCTTCCGATACTTCCGGACCTCGAGATGCCCAAACCCTGACCCGTCTCTACTCCTGTCCTTAGTCATCACTCAGCTAAGTTGCTCAGTCCCTTGGACCAAGACTCCGTGCCCAAGCCCTAGGTCCAGGACTTAGGTGCCCAACCCTTGGTGAGGTCTTGGTGCCCAATTCCCCGAACCAGGTCTTCGGTGCCCAACCCTCGGCCAGGTCTTCTTGCCCAATCCTTGACCAGGACTTAGTGGCCACCTTCCGAGCAGGTCTTCGGTGCCCAGCCCTATGCTAGGACTTAGTGCCCAATTCCCCGATTAGGACTTAGTGCCTTGGTTAACTAGGACTTTTCTTCACTTTGGTTAATTCTCCTTTGCTCCCCTTTGTCTGTTCATTGTATCACTAACTTAAGTGTATTGTCAAACATTAAAAAATTTAAAGAAGAACATCATTGATGCAACTTGCAACAACACGAAGGACTGCTAGGCACCAGGTGAGGGACTGCTTGGAACCGAAGACCTGGCGAAGGACTACTGGGCACCAGGCGAAGGACTGCCTGGTACTGAAGACCTGGCGAAGGACAGCTAGGCACCAGTCGAAGGACTGCTGGGCAAAAGTCCAATCGGAGGAGCTGGTTAGCAACAGGTAAATTCTCCTGAGAGGAGTAGGTGAGGATGCATTCCCCGTCGAGGGAACAGTAGGCATCGGTTCGACCTAGGGTTCTATTTTGGAGACCCAAAGTCAGAACCAAGACAGCTACGGCTGTAAGACTCACTAACATACTTGCTTTATCATGTTTGGTACTAACCCTGGATGCAGCACCGAAGGAAAGAGTTTCTGCAGCTCAGAACGCCTCAAAGGAGAGAGGCAGCAGCTGGGTTGGGCGCCCGGGAGGTCCCGGGCGCCTCAGGTTAAAGCCAAACAAGAGTTGAGCAAGAATAATCTTCAGAAGCTCACTGGGCAGGGCGCCCCCATGCTCCCGGGTGCCCCGGATGCCTTGGGCGCCCAGGGCTCAAGCCAACGAAGCGGATAGAGTTTAACTCAGCGAGAAGCCAGCCGACCAAGTCAACCCGGGCGCCCCCTGCGTCCCGGGCGCCCCGGTCAAACCTCGAGCCTGATCCTAAGGGATAAAGGATGACCGAGAATTTGCCGGATTGTGTGACACGTTGAGGGCGCCCCCGACGTCCAGGGCGCCCCCAGGTGCACTATATAAGGGGCTCGACCCCCAAGGCTTTTGAGCACAGTTTTCCAATGCCTCAGTAGTCTTCGCTCAAGCGCTCTGCTCCAGAAACTTCTGATCTCGAGGTTCTAGCGCCGCCGACGTCCCTACGCACTGAAGAACGATCTACACCGGGCGTCGGTAACGAAGAGTTAGTTTAATTGTATTCTTACTACACTATTACTGTTGTTGTACAACTTCTTGTAAGAACTTGCGCAATTATAGTTTTCCCATAGTAAACAGTCAAGGACCGTGGGCCTTGGAGTAGGAGTGGACCGCGACTCCGAACCAAGAAAACCACTTGAGTCTTTGTGTTGTGTTTTGTTTATTCCGTTGCGTATTTTCTCTCTTGTCAATCTGAAACGATTTACGATATTCACCCCCTCTATCGTTTTCTCTCGATCCAACATCAGTCACCAAGCTTTCATCCAACTTAGCTTCCCAAGCTAGGACCAGGCTTCACTCACCAGGGTTTCATGCCCAGTCCCCGACCAGGACTTAACCCAAATTCGCTCAACCAAACTTAAATCGTTGTCAACACCAAAACAACAATCGGGTCGGACTGCATCAACAATCTCCCCCTTTTTGTTGTTTGACAATCCCGATTTAAGTTTAGGTATTAGATCAATTGAAGTCCATTCAATTTACATAAGGGAATCAAGATCCTCCCCCTATAATAACGTACCTCAAACTTAATCAATCGTTCTCTCTCCCTTTGTCAAACATCAAAAAAGGTATGGTTATTAATTTTAAACATAACTCCCCCTCAATCAAGGGTCTCTCCCCAAACCCAAAATAATCAAAGATAAATTTTGAATTACATATGAGAGGCATATACCATAAATGTATCATGGCAACAATGTATATGCATCATACGACAATAAGTGTGAATTGTACATGAAACCATATACAGAATTATATCATGGTCAAACATGTATATGTTTCATATGACAAGTAAGGAATGCATCTGTATCTGACATATAATCCTGATTGGTCTCCGTGACCGATCAGGTTCATTGATTATTTGATACAGAAATATTTCTTGTTAGTCTGGGGAGCGATCAGTTTTCAAAAATTTTTTTGAAACTCTGATACGTTCCTAATCAGACTGCATTAATAATTTGCATTCCACAACAGGAGGGTAGACTCTATTGATATTCGATGTTTCAGAAAAATTTCTGAAACACAACATTAAGAGCAAGAGTCATGACTCAACAAATCCTTTCTTATGAATTTGAACATCCCAACATAGGTTTGTATCAAATTAAGTTTCGTTCCAAGTATGATTGGCCAACCCTCGTTTTAACACTTGATGTTTCAGAAACATTTCTGAGAATCAAGGGTCTCGGAAATTCCTCCCTATATTTTACCATTTGAACAAATTTGTGCTCCCTTAGTACCAGGTTTGTACCAATGGGTGATCAAATATGTTTCAATTGTAATCAGTTTGTATCAGATTTGTTTGTAGTAATAAGATCAGTAATCTGATACAATTTGCTGAAAGGTGATTGGACTGAGGGGTAGTCTTACACCATTGGGAACGATTTGGGAGTTCCCTGATCAGCATTGACCTGATTGGTCACCAGATCGATCATAACGATGTTCGATCGGTCACCAGACCGATCAGGGTGAGTCCTGATCGGTCGGTGGATCGATCAGGTTCGACACAGAAACTTTCTCAGCTTGCAATTTCAGAAACCAGATTTTAGAAATTCTGAGAAGTTTCAGAAACTTGCTTGTTTCATCTCTTAACCATTCCCAAACCCTAAATCAATTAGGTTTCCCTTACCCAATATGTATTTATGTCCCTTAATTAAGTTTAATTCCACATCAAGAATCAAGAATTTCTATGGATTATGGATAATACCATAAACAGGTTTGTATCAAGGCATGATAAGTATATTCTAAGCATGATCATGTTTATTCCAAACAATTTTGAAAATCCAAGTTACTCTTAGGTTCAGAATAACTAAGTCATAGACCATAATTTAGTTTGATACAAAAGGGCACTAAGTCAAGAAACTTATGTAGTGAAAGTTAAAGCTCATGTTCTTTGTTTGGTGATGCCTTATTAGTACAAACTATGCGTTAACCCTTGTTCTTTAGCATGCATTCATACAATAAAATCATGGCATACTTGATCATGTTCACCAAACAAAATACCTTAAGCAAAACCTAAGCCTAAACCTTAAGCTCATGTTTTTATCTACCAACACCTTATGAGTGATCAGTTCAAATTATGTGTTGATCTTGTTCTTAAACAAACTTGGCATGTCATAGATTAAAATTAATAACACATACATTAAAGTCATGCCACACTCAACTAGGTTCATCTCAAACATAAGAACACTTAAACCTAAGATATATCATAAGTTATTGCAAGTATTTTGACTAACTTCTAGATTTACAGTGAACTATGGAGTTCAATCCTAATCATGACATATTGAAGCTAAAACTCATGTATTGGATTGAAAAGTCATACTTCCAAGTGTATATTAAGGTCACGGTTCCAACCGATTTAAAATCAAGTTTGTATTAGGCTTCCAAAGCAAGTATGCATGCAATCATGTTGTATAATACATACAAGAAAATCATGGCATATGTTCACCAAACACAACCTCTTAAGCTTGAACCATAAAATTCAATAGTAAAACTGATCATCTTAAGCAATCCATGGTATAAGCAAGTTATGTGTCAATCTAAACCGTTCATGCAATACATATAATTTTTCCAAAACTTGTAGATTTATTTTGAAGCATGGATATACTATCATTCATTACATGAAAATTTTCTTACTACTCAAGTGAAATTTCATAAAACACTACATTCATGAGTATATCATCATAATTGTGTTTAGAGTACCAATTATCAACAACCAATGTTGATAGATACTCCACCTCAAATAATGCTTATACAACTCTAAAAATTGAGGTTTTAGGTACCCAAATTTTGGGACCTAATGCATCATTAATGAAAGACTTTGGCACCCATGCCTTAGTCATTTTCTTTTTAACTTTTTGAACCCTAGAATCATTTGATGATCTAAATTGGGTTCTTGACATTAATGATACAAAGGTTGGTTCTTTAGATCGGTAACCTATACCGGCCTTGTTGTAAATCACCTTTTGGGAGTTTAGTATCATGTCTAACATTTTGGAGCTAGTTGAGAATTTTTCAAGAATACTTTTGATATTTTCAACTTCGCTCTTTAAGTCCTTATTTTCATTCTCAAGGGTCTTAACATGCAAGTCATCAATTACCTCATCCTTAGAGGTTTTCAATTGTTCTACCTCTAATCTTAACAATTTAACTTTGGCCTTAGATTTCTTTAACAAACTAGTTAAACATGCTATTGTCCTATAGCATTTGTCTAACTCAGGAGTGATTACCTCTTCATCATTCGAAGATGATGAAGGCGTGGTTGAGGAGCTTGATTCGTTGTCACTCTCCTTGGATGACTCTTTTAAGGCCACGAGAGCCACGTGACAGTGGCTTTCCTCCTCCTCCTTGTCAATCTTCTTCTTCCTTTTGTTTCCTGCCACAAAAGCAAGCCCTTTCTCCTTGGGGCCTTGGTTAGAGATCTCATGTAATTCCATTTCACAAAATAGATCTTCTAACTTAACAATTGACAAGTCCTTGGATACCTTGTAGGCATCCACCATGGATGACCACAAGGCATTCCTAGGGAAAGCTTTGAGAACATACCTTATAAGATCTCGGTTTTCTACCTTCTCATTGATGGAATGTAGACCATTGAGAATTTCTTTGAATCGTCCATGTGTATACTTACAGTTTCATCCTCTTCCATGGACAAATTTTGGAGTTGACTGAGAAGGAGGTCTTTCTTGGCTGTTCTTGAGTCCCGGGTGTCCTCATGGAGTTCGATAAGCTTATTCCAAAGGTCCTTTGCGCTTGTGAAGGGACCAACCTTGATTAGTTGGTCCTTGGTCAACCCACATTGCAAAGTTACCACCGCTTTCACATCGGCTTCATCTTTCCGGATTTGATCAGCTGACTAACTTGAGAAATCCATCTTATTTCCCATAACATCTTTCGGAGGAGAGAAACCCTCCTTCACAGCAAACCATGTGTTGATGTTCATCTTGAGATAATACTCCATCTTCGACTTCCAATAGTGAAAATCAATGCCATCGAAGAGTGGAGGTCGACTGGTGCTAAACCCTTCTCTTGTTGCCATCGTTGTTGTAAGCTCTCGGATGTTAAGCCGCTTGAACAGAGCCCCAGAGCTCTGATACCACTTGTTGGAACATAGATGACTAGAGGGGGGGTGTGAATATAGCCAGACACCAAATCTCCTTGCTTTTGAACTTATCTGCACTTAAGTTAGCCGCAGCGGAAGCAATACAAGTATAGCAGCAGAAACAGAAATGCAGTAACTGAAAACCAAACCACACATTCGCTAACAAGGATTGTTTACAAGGTTCGGGGATAACTTGCCCCTACTCCTTGGCGTGCTCGTAAGGTGGGCGATCCCTTGATCGTCGGCAGATCAAGCCCCGGTGAACACCGGATATAAAGCGCCTCCATCTCGGTGGAGAAACCTCTCCACAAGCTGTCTCACAGATGGATACAAGATAAGCTCATGAGACACTCGAGAAGGGAAGCTCACAAGAATGTGACAAGAACGCTTAAGCTCAAAGCAACAGAGAGCACACAAGCACCACAACCCAGCCAAACTTCCCAAGTTTCTGTCTGTTCCTTGTTGTTGTCGCTCCTCTGCATTAGCTTCAACTTAAGCTCTGCTCACCATCTCCAGCTTCATCAGCATCCACTAGCCAGCTTGAACCCACTGACCTCTCTGAGCACTCAGTCCACTGAAGACCTCCTCTCCAGCTGAGCCTCCGTCAGTCGCCAGCTGCGCCAGCTGCCCGTTGAAACCTGAAATCGGTAAACAGACAAACCTGCACCAAGGAAAGCCTCCCATTGACCCTCCTCTAATGTTTCAACCATCCCTGTAAAGCCTGCACACTTCAACAGAAGCTTAACAAAACATATCAAATAAAATCAGCAATGTATCAGAGAATCAGTAGAGAAAACAGTCGTGATCAGAGCGTCTGACAGCGTATTTGAATTAATGTTCTGCTCCTGATCAGTCCCCAGACAGATCAGGGAGGACCTTGATCGGTCACCAGACCGATCCAGCATTCTGCTGCACACTCTAGATCGATCTCCAGACCTATCCAGCAGTCTGTTGTACACTCCAGATCGGTCCCCAGACCAATCAGGCTGTACCCTGATCGGTCTGGTGACCGATCAGGCTACTTCCTGACCGATCAGGAGTCATCCTGATCGGTCCGAGTGAGAAATGTTGCGACCAATTTATCGGGCACATTGACCGATCAAGTTTACTAACATAAACCTTTCTCAAAACATCAGAACTCTCTCTGATTGGTCACCAGACCGATTAGAAGCCCTCCCTGATCGGTCACCAGACCGATCAGGAGACAATCAGTAGCCTAACAAAGTCACTGTATGCTCCCTGATTGGTCACCAGACCGATCCACGAAGGAACTTCATGCCAACTTCCCTGATTGGTCACTAGACCGATCCAGACAAGGTCAAATCCACTATAAGTCAAGAGAACGGGCTCCTAGCCTTCTCTGACTCGTGCTCAGTCCCCCGGACCAATACTCTATGCCCTGTTCCACTCACCGAGACTTCGTTCAACCTAGCTTCCCAAGCTAGGACCTGGCTTCACTCACCAGGGTTTCAGACCCAGTCCCCGACCAGGACTTAACCCAAATTCACTCAACCAAACTTAAATCGTTGTCATCACCAAAATGACAATCGGGCCAGACTACATCAATAATATAGATGGGATCTATCCCTCCCATATGACGGGAGTGATATCTGTGGACCCCTTGATCGAGTAGGACTACTGAAACGCATGGTCATGCTCAAACGAGTCAATATGAGATATTGAGCTTATTTTTTTGAGTGAGTCTACTCGGGGATCAAGAAACACAAGATTGATTGAGGATGACATGGTCTATGCCTCATTTGCCAATCTAGATATCAAGGATAGAAGGACAAGGCCAAACATTATCATAGTCACGTAGGTTTAGTCAGATCTCGACTTTTCTTGTTACTTGGGTAGCAATGATGCATTGTTAGATGCCGCTCATTGCTTATGTGTCTAAAGTATTTAGGTGCATTACCAACGTCGCGAGAACCTATTGGGCCACACACTAAGGACATGATGCTTTGGGAAGTCTGTTCGGGAGCCCAAGTTGGGAACTCGGGAGATCCGATCGGGATATCTCATCGGGAGCCTGAGTTGGGAACTCGGGTGATCCGATCGGGAGATTTGATCGGGAGCCCGAGTTGGGAACTCGGGAGATCCGATCGGGAGATCGAGTTAGGAACTCGGGAGACTAGTTCAGGAGCTCGGGAAAGGAGCACGGGAGACTCGGGTCGAAAGACTGGGTCAGGAGCTCAGAGACTAGGTCGGGAGCCCGAGATCGGCTCTCAGCAAACTGGCTCGGCACTCGCCAGACTGTCTTGGCACTCAGCAGACTAGGTCGGGAACTCGGCGCTCGGCAGACTAGGTCGGGAGCTCGACAGACTGGGTCGGGGGCTCGGTGACTTGCTCGGCAGACTTGGTCAGGAGACCTGGTTGGAAGCCTGAGAGGCCCGGTGGGAATTGCATGGGGAAATTCATTAAAGTGTTTAATGAAGGTTAGAGAAAAGTGTCTCTTCATTGGATGAAGAGAAGGTGAAGTCACATAAAAAGATGTGCTCTTTATTGGCTTTAATGAAGGGAAGTCAAAGAGTCAAAAGTATTGGATCAAGAGAAAACGATAGAGGGGGGGTGAATATCGTTAGTCGTTTCAGATTGAAAAAGAGAATACGTAGCGGAAGAAATAAATATAAACAACACGCAAAATGTTAGTGATATGAGAGAAGTGTCCTAAGGCAATCGCCTTATGATGTAAACATTTATATTAATAAATGATAATTCACTATTTGAGTATACATGTTTTGTGTATTTGATTGGGATCTTAAACTCATCTACTGAATGTCCGCAATACAACTCACAGCATAAGAGAATTTGTGATGGGATCACAACTAGTGATTATCTCTAATGTGCAATTGTGAAGTATTGAAATTATCCCTAGTCGATGAATTGATAAAAACGGACACTATCAATTCTGTTGAGACTAGCATGGGTTATTCTCTAATCAGCTGATTCTCACTGGCTGGTGACATTTGGATGTCCGGAGATAAACATGGATGCTAGTTAAGGGAACTAGTTCATTGGAGTGACTAGCTGAAAGACTTCATATGGGAATCTACATGTAGATATGTCAATGAAGTTCTTACTGCGGCTTAAGTGCGATGTTCCTTTGACTTGCGGTGTTCAAGTCATCTTGGTCATGGAGACTTATACTTTAACATCTTAAGCAAACATCTCCAAGGAGGTGTGGACCCAGGATGATTGGGTATAAGCCGAAGTGCCCAAAGATGTTTGAACAGCCTACAAAGGATTCACCACTCCTTGCGAGGAGTCGTATACCCACGCCTATCGTCGGATTGTTACTCAAAACCTCTGGCCAGAGTATATCATGTTTAGAGTGCGAGTCTCTAAAATACATGAGAGTAATTAGAAATCCAAAGGACGAGAAAGACACTACTTGGGCTAGGTGTGACGTAGTCAGCCTAGTGGGGACTGACACCATAGACCGTGTCCTGAACCAAGAGGGTATAAGGTGGTGAAGGGAATGAGGCACGATTCATTAGAGCTGCTGAAGGGTTTCAGAATAATTTCTTCTGAGGTCAAACCGTTGATCTTTCGATTAATTGGGGATCATGATGTACTACTAGGTGCCACTCATGATCGTTCTATAATTAATGGGTTAATTATAGACGGCCAACATAAATCGAAAGCCTATTTAGTCACACGCAATACGAGTAATCCGAGGGATTTAAAATGAGTTGAAAATTAGATTTTCCGATCAAGAGAAATAAGTCGAATCTGAATTTATCAGAGGCGCAATGGAAGCTAAAAATGGCTAAGTCTTTTGAAGGCTTTTTGGGCGAATTAAATGAGTTTGATGTTAGAAATTCTAGGCCGCAAAAACCGCTTTTTGCGTTGCGGAAACCCCAGAAGTTCGGCCACGGATCCGTGCGAACATAAAAAAAATACGAGTACGAGTTTAATCTACATTAGATCTACATGATAAGAATCATTACCCTTGACGCGTAGCCCTTCGCTTTCCCGCTTGTCCAAAAGGCCGCCGGATCTCTTAGAGTGTCAAAGCAGACACTCCTCTATACGTATCCACGCGAACAAATAAAGATGGATCAAAAGCTTAGGTGTGCTAGCACCCTCTAGCTTTCGGCCAAGAGGAGAGGTCGAAGAAGCACTACCACCAAAAATCCAGAGAGAGGAAGAAAAGCCTCACACCCCAAAATGAAACAAAAACATCGGTTTTGTTTCCTCATGGTGGCCGACCACTTAATGGCCATTAATGGCCATTAGGTGGCCGGCCATAATGGCTATTAAGTGCCATTAGGTGGCCTTCCATATCCCCTTTCAATTTGAATTCGAAATTCAAATGGGGGGAAAACCAAGTCAACACTTGGTTAAACAAAGGTGAGGTGGGTTTTGGTCAAGTCAAACTTGCCTTTTATGGACTTTCCATAAATAGTCAAGTCAAACTTGACTCCATTTCTTCTCCCATGTCAAGTCTAACTTGAAGTGGAACCAAGTCAAGTCAAACTTGATTTGGATTTAGGTCAAGTCAAACTTGCCTTTTATGGACTTTCCATATTTAGCCAAGTCAAACTTGACTTCACTTCTTCTCCCATGTCAAGTCTAACTTGAAGTGGAACCAAGTCAAGTCAAACTTGATTTGGATTTAGGTCAAGTCAAACTTGCCTTTTATGGACTTTCCATATTTAGCCAAGTCAAACTTGACTTCAATTTTTCTCCATCTATTTGTCCTTTGCGTGTGACCCTATAGGTTCTTGTAACGTTGGCAATGCTTCTAACCTCTTAGAAACATAAGCAATGAGCGGTATCTAGCAACACATCATTGCTACCCAAGTTACAAGAATGTTGAGATCCAACATCACCTTGTGACTAATAATTGTGACTCTCACAATATATGATAATGTCCCTCTATCCATGATATCTAGGTTGACTCAATTGAGGCATAGACCGTGCCATCCTCGAGTCAATCTATATCTTGAACTCCAAGTAGACTCACACTAATCAAATGAGTTCAATATCTCATATTGACTCACTTGGGCATGACCATGCACTTTGTGGTCTAACTCTATCAAGAATACGATATCGCTCCCGTCATATAGGAGGGATAGATCCCATCTACATCACTGACATCCCTCTCCATAATTTGTTACATACCCAGTAATCGCCTTTATAGTCCACCCATTTACGGGTGACGTTTGACGAAGCCAAAGTACGTAACTCCTTATGTAGGAATCCATGGTGACTTCAGGTCCAAGGACTAATAGTCATACTAATAGCCACATGAGAAAGTATATGACACTCATATAACGATCCATGATACTTTCTCATGGCGGGTCATTCAGTATACATTCTCCAATGCATACCCATGTGTCAACTTGATATCTCTATATCCATGACTTGTGAGATCAAGTCATCATGTTGACTTACATGCTAGCCTCTACGTATTAACATTGTCCTAGAATGTTAATACTGACTAGGAATTATTTAGAGTAGTGTTCTCTATATCATCTCGCTATCGATTCAACCAATCGATTGATATAGATAAGAACCTTCTACTCAAGGACATTATTATACTTAGTTATTGGCACAAATACACGTAAGTATAATAACCATAAACCATGCCTTTATTTATACATAGGAATATGATACAAATTAGTCCATACAATCATTACATGATCGGCTCTAGGGCTCTCACCAACAATCTCCCACTAGCACTAGTGCCAATCACTGTAGTATCTAATACCCAATGATCTAGTGTGACCATCATGCTTTGTCTGTGCCAAAGCCTTGGTCAGGGGATCTGCGACATTCGCCTCTGTGGGTACTCTGCATATCTTCACATCTCCTCTATCGATGATCTCTCGAATGAGATGGAAGCGCCGTAGTATATGTTTGGTCCGCTGGTGTGAGCGAGGTTCCTTAGCCTGCGCAATAGCTCCATTATTGTCACAATAAAGCTCTATGGGATCTGCAATGCTAGGAACCACCCCAAGCTCTGCAACGAACTTGCGGATCCAAACTGCCTCCTTTGCTGCCTCTGATGCAGCAATATACTCAGCCTCTGTTGTATAATCAGCAACTGTGTCCTGCTTCGAACTCTTCCAGCTCACAGCGCCGCCCTTCAGACAAAACACGAACCCTGACTGCGACCGATAATCATCCTGGTCGGTTTGGAAGCTGGCATCACTGTAACCCTTTACAGTTAGCTCCTCATCGCCTCCATATATCAAGAAATATTCTTTAGTCCTTCTCAAGTACTTAAGAATATTCTTGACCGCTATCCAGTGACGCTCACCTGGATCTGACTGGTATCTGCTCGTCATACTTAAAGCATACGAGACATCAGGACGAGTACATAGCATGGCGTACATGATAGATCCTATGGCCGAGGCATAAGGGATCTGATCCATGCGGTCTCTCTCCTCTCTAGAAGAGGGACTTTGAGTCTTCGAAAGACTCATACCATGTGACATAGGCAGAAATCCTTTCTTGGAATTCTGCATGGCAAACCGAAGTAAGACCTTGTCAATGTATGTACTCTGACTTAGGCCAAGCAATCTCTTAGATCTATCTCTATAGATCTTGATGCCTAAAATACAGGCTGCTTCACCT